>BSBK01006797.1:0-285000 GCA_027943335.1 Chamaecyparis obtusa
ATATACATACATATATATATATATATATACATACATACATAATATATATATATATATATATATATATATATATATATATATATATATCAGAAATAGTCAACCCCGCTTTACCATAACTGAGTTTGGTGTATAGACATGGATATAGGTTCACATCTTTCTTATTTGAATATGATGGAAAGAGGTAAATTAAGACACCAGGGTTTATATTTTCAGCTATGGATGAAGGTTATAATTTTTAATTTTGCATTCTTTTCAAAATTAGAATTTATATTAACCCTTAACCAGTAGAGATGGAAGTTTTATGCTGTGGTTTTTAGGAGGATATAATCGAGAAGTTGCCTATATCACCTGGATATCAAAGGCCCGACTAATGATATATTCAAATGTCATCCTAATTACTTGTATTGTTAAACTGTAACTTTGAAAAGCAACAAAGTAATTACAGTATTTTTAATATCTCGATAATTTTGAGCGGCGGGGTATGCCCCATGAAAGGTTGTATTACAGAGAGTTATGGTTTTTTCTATTCCGATGTGGGAATGCCCACAAGGACCTATGTATTATACCAATATCGACAATCATTGAGTCGTGGGTATGCCCACGTAAATTTATGTATATGTACAGGACCCTGGGTCCTGGGCTAGGCTGGAGGTTTTCTCCACCCCGCTCTTTCCTACCAATGCCCGCAGCGAGCAGGGTGACATGTAATTAAAAAAAAAATTATTAATAAAAATTCTATAGGGCAATTTATTAATAAAAATTCTATAGGGCTTCGGCCTTTTACCGAAAAAAAAAAAAAAAAGCACAAAAATGATCAATTCCCATATATGAGAATGAGCTCTTAAGTCCCTTTTTATTCTTTCTCATGAGAGCTCAAACACATTCCTTAACAATGTGAGATAAAAAGATATACTTTTTTTCCTTTTAATAATTTATTTACTCCAATACTTTAATTAATACCTTGGCTTAAACTTCCATGAATTAATTAAATAAATAGCCCCTTCCCATGATGACTCAACCCTCAACTTAAGTGAAATTATAAAGTTATATTATAAATTTATAATAAGCCATTTAATGATTTAATAATAATTTGGCCACCAAAATAATAATAACTCCCAAAATACTTATCCTTTTAATATGCCATTTGAAATAGGAGTCTCACCTATTATTTCCCCATGTGACCAAATGCACTTTCCAAAAATAGAAAGGGTCCTTCTCAAACGACATCAGGCTTACTGTAAATAGTAAACATGGAAAAAGTATAGAAAATGAAGTCCAAATAGCACCAAACAAAAGCCAAACCAAAGAATATTGAATCTTGAAGTAGATGCCCACTGAAAGAGACCCTTTGTCCATCCTCATTAGCCTACAAGGGTCACATAATAGGCTAATCCATCCATAGTCATGGTCACGCTAAAAAGGGGACATTACACACACACACAAAGAGAGAGAGAGAGAGAGAGAGAGAGAGCCATGATGGTTCTAACTTCTAAAACCCAATTTCAAACCTTTTGACATTGCGTCAAACAGTTGGCATGCAATGTTTAAGTTCTGATTTTCTGAATGTGTATGCAAAAGTTTGTTTTGTAATTGAATAGTTTGCAATTTAAAATCATTTACCAATGCATAATGTTTAATAAAAATGCATGGAGGGAAATTTACAATAGAAATTAAATTCCTAACTCTAAAGGCTCACAAAACTAACTAATTCAATTAATTACCAAGTTTATTAAGTGATACATAAAACTAATTCAAAGTAGCACCTCTTAATCAAACACAACTGCCTAGATATGAACCGCAACCTCTAAGAAATGGCTTGCTTCAATCTGCAAATAAATATCTTCAACTTGATCCCCAAATGATCAGATAAGACCCTTGTAAATGCACAAACCTTTGAAAAGCTGATGTAGAACAATGACTAGCACAACCAACAATCTTAGTGCAATCTTTCAACACCTCAAAGCTAAGTAATAATGGCTTCCAAACTTGTAATGGCTCCTTGAAACCCTTGCTAGAGAAACTCATAAAATTCACCAAGTATCAAAGCACAAAAATGATCAATTCCCATATATGAGAATGAGCTCTTAAGTCCTTTTTTATTCTTTCTTTTGAGAGCTCAAACACATTCCTTAACAATGTGAAATAAAAGATATACATTTTTTCCTTTTAATAATTCATTTACTCCAATACTTTAATTAATACCTTGACTTAAACTTTCATGAATTAATTAAATAAATGGCCCCTTTCCATGATGACTCAACCCTCAATTTAAGTGAAATTATAAAGTTAAATTATAACTTTATAATAAGCCATTTAATGATTTAATAGTAATTTGGCCACCAAAATAATAATAAATCCCAAAATACTTATCCTTTTAATATGTCATCTCAAACAGGAGTCACACCTATTATCTCCCCGTGTGACCAAATGCACTTTCCAAAAATAGAAAAGGGTCCTTCTCAAATGACATCAAGCTTACTATAAATAGTAAACATGACAAAAATATAGAAAATGAAGTCCAAATGACACCAAACGAAAGCCAAACCAAAGAATACTAAATCTTGAAGTAGATGCCCACTAAAAGAGACCCTCTGTCCATCCACATTAGCCTACAAGGGTCACATGATAGGCTAATCCATCCATAGTCATGGTCATGCTGAAAAAAGGACATTACACACACACACACACACACACACACACAGGGTGAATCAGTTAAATCAGTAATCCTATAGTCCCAAAGTCTCAGATGTACATTTTCAAACTTATTCAACAAATCAAATAGCTCGGTAAGATAAAATAACTATATTTATGTTCATTTACCGAATACCAGTAATTATCCAAACTATCTTTACCAATTAATCAAACATGCAACATGTAAAGTTGTTAATATAATTTAGAACAATAGAGAGGGGGGCTGAATCAATTGTTCTTAGGTCTAGATGTATCAATTGAACTTTTAAACACTTCAACAATCTCAGATTTAATCACCAACACTACTCGGTCATTAAAGAATGTATGCCAGAAACATATAACAATGTAGTCCACTATCCAACAATATTTAACTTGCAAACACCAAAACATTCACACAAGTATGACACCAGGATTTATAGTGGAAACCCAATTTGGGAAAAACCACTTTGTAACATGTTACTGATATTTTCACTCTTCTGAAATTATTTATGTGAAAATCCAACCCTGTCAAAGGTTTACAAATACACTACTAGGTGTGACCCTGTTAAAGGATTTCAACCACCCTGTTAGGAGTGAGCCTTGTTAGAGGACTTAAGTACATTCCATCAGAATGAAACCTTGATTAAAGGATTTAAACAATGACTGTTAGGTCAACCTTGATTAAAGGATTTAGACTGATACAATGGTTAAAAAGTAGTAGTAGTATGTGATCTGAAAAACATACAAATCACTTTGCAAATAACAGATCCAATTCACACATATATGCTGGCTTACTGACTGAGTTCCATTTCCATCTCCATCACTGATCTGCTCAAAATTCTCTTCAAGCAATCACAACTCTGATCAACTCCTTCACCTTTAGCCTTTCTACTTAGACTTATCAGTCAATTACATCAACAACTCCAGCATCCTTCTTTAACCTCACACTTAAGTTTTCCTTTATACCTCTTCAATAGGTAGATCCATATTTTGTTGCTTAATCTCCTCCATAGATCTTAGGTTTAGGTTAGATTCATTGAATCCTTCTAAAATTCATGTTCTTCATCTATCCTTCTAGAAACATCTTCAATCTCTTTATTGAATTCACAATAAAATAGTCTACCGTGCATTAAATTCTCCATACACTCAATTAATAAATTCAACACAATTTACATAATACAAGAAAGTCAGCTAGGAATTTGAATTCTTCCTCAAATGTAAATTACTAACGCTCGGTCAATACTGTGTTCAACTCCTCGATCATCACTACGTAGCTCAGTCATCTCTTCAAACTGTCTCCCTTGGCTAATGTTGTCACTAAGAAATAAACTGATGTTTGGTCAACACTGAATTTACTCAGCATATACTAGCTCTCGGTCAACACTAACATCACTCAGCTTAAACTAGATTTCTTCACTTTTTCTCGATTAAGCCTACTCATTCAGTCTTGCTTCTTACTTAGATAAATAATACATTATCTTATCATTGTGCCACATAATCAAGTACTCATTGAAGTATCAAATAAATCAACCTTTCTTTAGGTTCTATTGTTACCACCCTTTCCCTAATCCTTCTCATCAATCAATAGATATAGTACTTTCTTAGATACCAACTGTCTTACCAGTTAAGGTTTCACATCAATGACAATACAAAAATTGCTTCAATTGGAGTTTCCAAAAATCTCCCTCTTTGGCATTGATGGAAACACTATATGAATAGCACATGATTCACCAACCAATCCAAAACTTTTTCATTTCATCAGAAACATTTGTAATATCCTTAGCTTCATTCTGATTCTGAATCACTTAGCCTAGCTTGCATGACCGTCCACATAGTTACTCCCTCTGAATCTTTTCTATGTCTCTTTTCCTTTGATTCTCTAAATTACTTCCTCTTTTATGTGTTTTCATCTGAATCTCTCCCTCTTTGATAGTAATTCCAAAGCATTATCTAGAAATTTCATCTTTCAGATGTACATGTGATGTAGGAGCATCTTGGGTCTTTGAGAAATCTTGCATCAACCAAAAACATTTCCTGATTTCTGTACCTATTCACTGTTGTTTTCATTATAATTGTTGTATTTTTTAGTTTCATGGTGTTTGAATCTTAAATTATGCTGAGGACCTATTTGGGTACCTTCTCCTATGGGCACATAAAGTTTGGATGGACTGTTTCAAAGTTACAGCTATTTTCCTTGCTATCGAAACCATGTTTTCCTGCAGTTTTGGTGCTGATTGTTCATAGTTGATCTTGATCAATAAGGAATCAGAATTTGAAATCTTAAGGAATTTTAGAGGACCTAAAGTACTATCATTTCCCATGATCACAAGCCCTAATTAATTATGAGTAAAAAGTTATGCCCATTTTGAGTGGGGACCTATTTTCTGCCAGTTTTTGGGTGAATCGTGTAGTGTTTCTTCTTGTGATGTTCTATGTGATCAAATCGGGCCTTGTGCCCTTGAAGGAATGTTATTAGGTAATTTAAGGACCTAAATACAAAGGAACATCAAATTATATTCATTCTAGCATTAGTTTTGGTTTAAATCTTGAGACTGGACCTATAATGTAATTAAACGCCTGACTGGCCGACTTGTGGCTTAGCTGGCTATATAAGGAGTCTAGATTGATGTAGTAGGGCATCAAGAGGGTAATGAAGAGGTAGATCTAGGAAGGATTATCAAGATATATCATTGGAGACAAAGATAGGATGCAAGTTGTAATTCTGATTTCATAATTCTCATTATATAAGGTCGAAACCCGGAAGGCCTCACAACCGGGCATGTTGAAAGAAATAATATAATTCTTTGTTGTTTCTACCAATTGATTGCCTCATATCCATTTTTATTTCATTTCTTTTATGTGATATTATATTTCTTCCATTGTGTAACTCTGAGCAAGGGCTTGTTGTTGATTCAAGTGGAGTCAATTCTGCTTGATTCTACTTGTATCTACCTTGCCCCTGCGTCAAGTGGTATCAGAGAAAGTTCTTTCTTATGGATTGGATCATGGAGAACCTTATTAGATTGGTTTTAGGGTGGAGGATCTGATATCTGACCTATAACTTGTAGAAGGTTATGATCTTGTTGGAACTTGATTATCAAGATGGTTCGTGGTAGAGGAAATGATAATGCTATCATGGATATGTTGAGGCAAATTGCAACTAGGCTTGAAGCTATAGAGACAACCCAGAGAAGAGGAGCACATCTTGAAGATGTTAGTGATGAAGAAGAAGAAGTAGCACCTAATCCTGAACCTAAAGTTGAACAAGATGAGGAAAGACTTTTGAGAGTTTTGTCTAAGGCTAACTCCAAACCTGCAGTTGAAGTTGCTTTCTATGATGGAAGACTTGAGACCGATGCACTTTTGGATTGGATCTCTGAGATGGATAAATACTTTGAGTATGAAGTTACTCCTGATAATAAGAAGGTTAAGATAGTAGTTACAAAGTTGAAAGGTCATGCATCTCTTTGGTGGGATCACTTGCAAACTGAGAGACAAAAGAGAGGAAAAGAAAAGATCAAGACATGGATGAAGATGCTTGGAAAGATGAAGAAGAATTTTTTTCCAGCTGACTACCAAGTTAGTTTGATGAGAGAAATGCAAAATTTGAGACAAAAGGACATGAGTGTGAAAGAATATACTAAGGAATTTTACAAATTGGATATCAGATCTGGACATGTGGATGATGAATTTGAGAAAGTGGCTAGATATCTGAATGGCTTGAGGACATCAATTCAAGATGAGATCAGTTATGTGAAAATAGATAGTGTGGAAGAAGCATACCAATTTTCTTTGAAGGCTGAAGAGAGATTGACAAAAAGACATGATCAAAGATAGAGAGGAAGAGGTGGTAGATTTTAGAGAAGTAGAGGAAGATCTTATGGAGAAAGTAGCAGATCTGAAAATGCAACACAAGATAAAGGATGGAAAGATGAACCTGCTAAAAGAGGTAATTAATCTAGAGGTAGCTATACTAGTTACTCTAGGAATAACAATAATGAGAAAAGAGAAGAGAAATCTTGGTTTAAAGGTACTTGTTACAAATGTGGTGAAGAAGGACATAGAGCTTTTGAATGTACTAACTTTGGAAAGAAGACTGGAGGTAATGACAGAAATAATTTAGCTTTTGAAGAAGTTGAGGAAATGTCTAATGACCCTAAACATGGTGAGAAATTGATGCTAAGAAGGATCTTGTGGAATGAAGAAGCTCATGAGGAACCTATTCTGAGGAAAAGTTTGTTCAGAACCAGATGTAAGATCACTGACAAATGTTGCAAGCTAATCATTGATAGTGGAAGTTCTAATAATCTGGCATCCAAAGAGCTGGTGAACAAATTGTAGTTGTAGAGATTGAAACATCTGAAGCCTTATCATATTGCTTGGATCTAGAAGAAGCATAAACTACTTGTAAGTGAACAATGCCTTGTTAAGTTCAAAATTGGGAATTATCATGATGAAGTCTTGTGTGATATTATGCCTATGGATTGTTGTCATATTCTTTTGGGTAGACCTTGGTAGTATGATAGGAAAGCTTTGCATGATGGTAGATTGAATCAATATACTATTTGGATGGATGGAAAGAAACAAGTATTGTTGCCTTTGATAGAGAAGTTTGATGAAAGGAATTGTACCATAGTCAGAGTATGTTTGGTTGATGGTAAAAAGTTTGCAAGAGAAATGAAAGAAAAAAATGTTTGCTTTGCTTTAATTCCAAGAAAGACTGAGAAACAAGATGAGTTAGAACATGCACCTGAGGTTAAGCCTTTGCTGAATGAATTTCATGACATCATTTCTGATAATGTACCTGATGGTTTACTACCTATGAGAAGTATAAGTCATTGTATGGATTTGATACCTGGAGCTAGTTTGCCTAATAAAGCACCACATAGGTTGACACCTGATGAAAAGACTGAATTGAATAGACAAGTGCAAGAATTGCTTGAGAGAGGTTTGATTAGGGAAAGTCTGAGTCCTTGTGCAATACTTGCTATTTTAGCACCTAAAAAGAATGGAGAATGGAGAATGTGCACTGATTCTAGAGCTATAAACAAGATAACAGTAAAGTATAGATTTCCTTTTCCTAGGATGGATGACATTTTGATATTTAGTAAGAGTAAGGAGGAACATCTTGAACATATCAGACAAGTATTGCAGAGATTGAAGGATGAAAAGTTGCTGATTAATTTGAAGAAATGTTCATTTATGAAAGAAGAGATTGTGTACCTTGGTTTTGTAATTTTAGTTGATGGATTGAAGATGGATCCTAAGAAAGTAAGAGCTATACTTGATTGACCTACACCAGAGAATGTTGGAGAGGTAAGATCATTTCATGGATTGGCAAGTTTTTATAGGAAGTTCATCAAAAATTTCAGTTCTATTTGTAATGCAATGACTAAAACTATGAGAGGAGATAAAAAGGATTTCAAATGGACACATGGAGCACAAAAGAGTTTCAAAACATTGAAACAAAGAATTGCAGAGTTGCCTACACTTGCTTTGCCTAATTTTAGTAAGGTTTTTCAAGTTGAATGTGATGTTAGTGGAAGTGCAATTGGATCTGTTTTGAGTCAAGAAGGAAAACCTATAGCTTTCTTTAGCGAGAATTTGAATGATGCTAATCGAAAATATTCAGTTTATGACCAAGAATTCTATGCTATTGTTCAAGCTTTGAAGAAATGGAGACATTATTTGATGCCTAAAGATTTTGTGTTGTATATTGACCATAAAGCTTTGCAGTATTTGGGAAGTTAGAATAAGTTGAATCAGGGACATATGAAGTGGGTTGAGTTCTTGCAGAATTTTTCATTTTCATTGAAGCATAAAAGTGGACAGTCAAATAAGGTTGCTGATGCCTTGAGCTGAAAGAGAAGTTTATTGACAGAGATGAGAGTTGAGGTACTTGGTTTTGATGATTTGAAGTGTTTTTATGATACTGACATTGATTTTGTAGAACCTTGGAAAGCTTGTAAGGAACACACAGTGAGTGATAAGTGGACTGATTATTTCATTCAAGAAGACATGTTGTTTAAAGAAATTTAGTTGTGCATACCTGGAGGATCTATGAGAGAGAACATAATGAAGGAGAAACATAGTGGTGGACTTGCTAGACATTTTGGGATTGATAAGACTGTGAATTTGATTTTAGAGAGATAGTTTTGGCCACAGATTTATAGAGATGTACATAGAATGGTTAGAGGTTGTAGAATTTACCAAACAACAAAAGGAACTAGTCAGAATTTGGGATTGTATACACATTTTCCTGTACTTGATAGACCTTGGGAAGATGTGAGTAAGAACTTTGTTCTTGGATTGCCTAGAACTCAGAGAGGTAATGATTCTATTTTGGTAGTAGTTGACAGATTTTCTAAGATGGCTCATTTCATACCTTGTAAGAAGACATCTGATGCATTGCATGTAGCTGAATTATTCTTCAAGGAAGTGGTAAGATTGTATGGTTTTCCTAAGTCTATTGTTTTAGACAAAGATACAAAGTTTACTGGTTATTTTTGGAGAACACTTTGGAAGAAGGTGAATACAGAATTGAAGTTTAGTTCTACATTTCATCCTTAGATAGATGGAAAAATTGAAGTTGTGAACAAAAGTTTTGAAAACTTGTTGAGATGTTTAGTTGGAGATAAGCTTGCTAATTGGGATTTGATTTTGGCTAAAGCAGAGTTTACATATAATAATTCTATGAATAGAAGCACTAAGAGGACACCATTTGAGATTGTTACTGGATTTAATCCTAAGGGAAACATAGAGCTAAGAGATTTACCTACTGAGACAAGAAGAAGTGCTAAAGCTGATCATTTTGTAGAATACATGAGAACTTTACATGATGAAGTCAAAAGGAATTTGGAGGACAGTAATCTAAAATATAAATAGAAAGCAGACAAGAGAAGGAGACATAAATATTTTGAAGTTGGAGATGAGGTTATAATTAATTTGAAAAAGAATAGATTTCCAGTTGGTACCTACAAAAAGCTAAAAATGAAGAAGTTTGGACCTTGTAAGATTTTGAAGAAGTTTGACAGTGGAAATGCTTATGAAGTGGAACTACCAGAGGACACGGATATATCACCTATATTCAACATTGCCTGATATATTTGAGTACTTTGAATCAAATGATGAGATTGAAGATGATCTAGACTATCCTAAGAAGAACAAGGACAACATTGAGAAGATCTTGAATAGCAGAGTTGGCAAGAGTATAAGAGGAAAAGACTACATGGAATATCTAGTTCAGTGGAAAGATAAGCCAGTTGAAGACAGTTCATGGATTACACAAGCTAAGTTGGATCTTTATGATTCAGGTTAGAATATGAGCAGTGCTTGATGTGGAAATCAGTTCTTGATTTACCCTAGGTGTCTGATGCAAGAGCATCTTGGGTCTTTGAGCAATCTTGCATCAACCAAAAATATTTCCTGATTTATGTACCTGTTTGCTGTTGTTTTCTTTATAATTGTTGTATTTTTTAGTTTCATGGTGTGAAAAGATTACATTATGTTGAGGAAATATTTGGGAACCTTCTCCTATGAGCACATAAAGTTTGGATGGACTATTTCAAGTTACAACTATTTTCCTTGCCGTTGGAACCATGTTTTCCTGCAGTTTTGGTGCTGATTGTTAATAGTGGTGATCTTAATCCATAAGGAATCAGCCTTTTCTCTCTTAATAAATTTTAGAGGACCTAAAGTAATATCATTTCCAAAGAGCACAAGCCATAATTCATTATGAGTAAAAAGTTAAGCCCATTTTTCTCAGGGACCTATTTTCTGCCAGTTTTTAAGTGAAACGTGTAGTGTTTCTTCTTGGGATGTTCTGTGTGATCAAATGGGACCTTGCACTCTTAAAGGAATATTATTGGGTCATGTAAGGACCTAAATCCAAAGGTGCATCAAATTATATTCATTCTAGCATTAGTTTTGGTTTAAATCTTGAGACTGGACCTATAATGTAATTAAATGCCTGACTGGTTGACTTGTGGATTAGCTGGCTATACGAGGAGTCTAGATTGATGTATTAGGGAATCAAGAGGGTAATTTATGTGGGAGCATCTTGGGTCTTTGAGAAATCTTGCATCAACCAAAAACATTTCCTGATATATGTACCTTTTTGCTGTTGTTTTCTTTATAATTGTTGTATTTGTTGGTTTCATCATGTGTGAAGCTTACATTATGCTGAGGACCTATTTGGGAAACTTCTCCTATGAGCACATAAATTTTGGATGGCATTTTTGGAAGTTATAGCTATTTTCCTTGTCATCAGAGCAACATTTTCCTATAGTTTTGGTGATGATTGTTCATGTTGGCGATCTTGATCCATAAGGAATAAAAATTTTCTCTCTTAAGGAATTTTAGAGGACCTAAATTAATATCATTTCCCAAGAGCACAAGCCCTAATTCATTGAGTAAAAATTTATGCCCATTTTTGTCAGGGACCCATTTTCTGCCAGTTTTCAGGTGAAACGTGTGGTGTTTCTTCTTGTGATGTTCCGTGTGATCAATTGGGACCTTTCACCATTAAAGGAATGTTCTTGGGTCATGTAAGGACCTAAATCCAAAGGAACATAAATTTATATTAATTCTAGCATTAGTTTTGGTTTAAATCTTCCAGACTGGACCTATAATGTAATTAAATGCTTGACTGGCCAACCTGTGTTAGCTGGCTATATAAAGAGTCTAGATTGATGTAGTAGGAAATCAAGGAGATCTAGGAGGGATGATTATTAAGATACATCATTGGAGAAAATGATAGGATGCAAGCTGTAGTTCTGATTTCATAATTCTCATTGTATAAGGCCGAAACCCGGAAGGCCTCAAAACCGGGCATGTTGAAAGAAATAATATAATTCTCTATTGTTGCTGCCAATTGATTGTCTCATATCCATTGTTTTCTCATTGATTTAATGTGATATTATATTTCTTCCATTGTGTAAATCTAAGTAGGGCTTGTTTGTGGATTCAATTCTGCTTGATTCTGCTTGTATCTACCTTGCCCCTGCATCAAGTGGTATCAGAGCGAGTTCTTTCTTGTGGATTGGATCATGGAGAACCTTATTGGATTGGTTGTAGGGTGGCAGATCTAAGATTTGACCTATAACTTGTAGAAGGTTATGATCTTGCTGGAACCTGGTTATCAAGATGGTTCGTGGTAGAGGAAATGATAATGCTATCATGGATATGTTGAGGCAGATTGCAACTAGGCTTGAAGCTATAGAGACAGCCCAGAGAAGAGGAGAACATCTTGAAGATGTTAGTGATGAAGAAGAGGAAGCAACACCTAATCTTGAACCTGAAGTTGAAAAAGATGAGGAAAGACTTTTGAGAGTTTTGTCTAAGGCTAACTCCAGACCTGCAGTTGAAGTTGCTTGTTATGATGGAAGACTTGAGACCAATGTACTTTTGGATTGGATCTCTGAGATGGATAAATACTTTGAGTATGAAGGTACTCCTGATAATAAGAAGGTTAAGATAATAGTCACAAAGTTGAAAGGTCATGCATCTCTTTGGTGGGATCATTTGCAAACTAAGAGACAAAAGAGAGGAAAAGAAAAGATCAAGACATGGATGAAGATGCTTGGAAAGATGAAGAAGAAGTTTCTTCCAGCTGACTACCAAGTTAGTTTGATGAGAAAAATGCAAAATCTGAGACAAAAGGACATGAGTGTGAAAGAATATACTAAGGAATTTTACAAATTGGATATCAGATCTGGACATGTGGATGATGAAGTTGAGAAAGTGGCTAGATATATGAATGGCTTGAGGACATCTATTCAAGATGAGATTAGTTATGTGAAGATTTATAGTGTGGAAGAAGCATATTAATTTTCTTTGAAGGCTGAAGAGAGATTGACAAAGAGACATGAACAAAGACAAAGAGGAAGAGGTGGCACATTTCAGAGAAGTAGAGGTAGATCTTATGGAGAAAGTAGCAGATCTAACAATGTAGCACAAGATAAAGGATGGAAAGATGAACTTACTAAAAGAGGTAATTAATCTAGAGATAGTTATACCAGTTACTCTAGGAATAACAATAATGGGAAAAGAGAAGAGAAATCTTGGTTTAAAGGTACTTGTTACAAATGTGGTGAAGAAGAACATAGAGCTTTTGAATGTACTAACTCTGGAAAGAAGACTGAAGGTAATGGTAGAAATAATTTAGCTTGTGAAGAAGTTGAGGAAATGTCTAATGAACCTAAACATGGTAAGAACTTGATGTTAAGAAGGATCTTGTGGAATGAAGAAGTTGATGAGGAACCTATTTTGAGGAAAAGTTTGTTCAGAACCAGATGTAAGATCATTGATAAATGTTGCAAGGTAATCATTGATAGTGGAAGTTCTGATAATTTTGCATCCAAAGAGCTAGTTAACAAATTGTAGTTGCAGAGATTGAAACATCCTAAGCCTTATCACATTGCTTGGATCCAGAAGGAGCATAAACTACTTATAAGTGAACAATGCCTTGTTAAGTTCAAAATTGGGAATTATCATGATGAAGTCTTGTGTAATATTATGCGTATGGATTGTTGTCATATTCTTTTGGGTAGACCTTGGTAGTATGATAGGAAAGCTTTGCATGATGGTAGATTGAATCAATATACTATTTGGATGGATGGAAAGAAACAAGTATTATTGCCTTTGATAGAGAAGTTTGACGAAGGTCACTTTACCATAGTCAGAGTATGTTTGGTTGATGGTAAAAATTTTGCAAGAGAAATGAAAGAACAAAATGTTTGATTTGCTTTAATTCCAAGAAAGACTGAGAAACAAGATGAGTTAGAACATGCACCCGAGGTTAAGACTTTGTTGAATGAATTTCATGACATCATTTCTGATAATGTACCTGATGGTTTACCACCTATGAGAAGTATAAGTCACTGTATGGATTTGATACTTGGAGCTAGTTTGCCTAATAAAGCACCACATAGGTTGACACCTGATGAAAAGACTGAATTGAATAGACAAGTGCAAGAATTTCTTGAGAGAGGTTTGATTAGGGAAAGTCTGAGTCCTTGTGTAGTACCTACTGTATTAGCACCTAAAAATAATGGAGAATGGAGAATGTGGACTGATTCTAGAGCTATAAACAAGATAACAGTAAAGTACAGATTTCCTTTGCCTAGGATTGATGACATAATGGATAGTTTGAGTGGATAAAAGTATTTCACAAAGATTGATTTGAAAAGTGGGTATCATCAGATTAGGATCAGAGAAGGGAATGAATGTAAAATTGCTTTTAAGACTAATGAAGGTTTGTATGAATGGTTGGTTATTCCTTTTGGTTTGACTAATGCACCTAGTACTTTCATGAGGCTAATGAATGAAGTTCTTAAAAGGTTCTTGGGTAAGTTTGTCATTGTATATCTTGATGACATTTTGATATTTAGTAAGAGTAAGGAGGAACATCTTGAATATATCAAACAAGTATTGCAAAGATTTAAGGAAGAAAAGTTGCTGATTAATTTGAAGAAATGTTCATTTATGAAAGAGGAGATTGTGTACCTTGGTTTTGTAATTTTAGCTGATGGATTGAAGATGGATCCTAAGAAAGTAAGAGCTATACTTGATTGGCCTACACCAGAGAATGTTGGAGAGGTAAGATCATTTCATGGATTGGCAAGTTTTTATAGGAAGCTCATTAGAAAATTCAGTTCTATTTGTAATGCTATGACTGCAACTATGAGAGGAGATAAAAAGGATTTCAAATGGACACATGGAGCACAAAAGAGTTTTGAAACATTGAAACAAAGAATTGTAGAGTTTCCTACACTTGCTTTGCCTGATTTCAGTAAGGTTTTTCAAGTTGAATGTGATGCTAGTGGAAGTACAATTGGATCTATTTTGAGTCAAGAAGGAAAACCTATAGTTTTCTTTAGTGAAAAGTTGAATGATGCTAAGAGAAAATATTCAGTTTATGACCAAGAATTCTATGCTATTGTTCAAGCTTTGAAGAAATGGAGACATTATTTGATGCCTAAAGATTTTGTGTTGTATACTGACCATAAAGCTTTGTAGTATTTGGGAAGTCAGAATAAGTTGGATCAGAGACATATGAAGTGGGTTGAGTTCTTGTAGAATTTTTCCTTTTCATTGAAGCATAAGAGTGGACAGTCAAATAAGTTTGCTGATGCCTTGAGCCAAAGAAGAAGTTTGCTGACAGAGATGAGAGTCAAGGCACTTGGTTTTGATGATTTAAAGTGTTTTTATGAGACTAACATTGATTTTGTAGAACCTTAGAAATCTTGTAAGGAACACACAGTGAGTGATAAGTGGACTGATTATTTCATTCAAGAAGATATGTTGTTTAAAGGAGTTCAGTTGTGCATACCTAGAAGATCTATGATAGAGAACATAATAAAGGAGAAATATAGTGGTGGACTTGCTGGACATTTTGGGATTGATAAGACTTGAATTTGATTTTAGAAAGATACTTTTGGCCACAGATTTATAGAGATGTACAGAGAATGGTTAGAGGTTGCAGAATTTGTCAAGTAGCAAAAGGAACTAGTCATAATGTGGGATTGGATACACCTTTGCATATACCTGATAGACCTTGGGAAGATGTGAGTATGGACTTTGTTCTTGGATTTCCTAGAACTCAGAGAGGTAATGATTCTATTTTGGTAGTGGTTGATAGATTTTCTAAGATGTTTCATTTCATACCTTGTAAGAAGACATCTAATGCATTGCATGTAGCTGAATTATTCTTCAAGGAAGTGGTAAGATTGCATGGTTTTCCTAATTCTATTGTTTCAGACAGAGATACAAAGTTTATTGGTTATTTTTGGAGAAAAAATTGGAAGAAGATGAATACAGAATTGAAGTTTAGTTCTACATTTCACCCTCAGATAGATGGATAGACTGAAGTTGTGAATAGAAGTTTGGGAAACTTGTTGAGATGTTTAGTTGGAGATAAACTTGCTAATTGGGATTTAGTTTTGGCACAAGCGGAGTTTGCACATAATAATTCTATGAATAGAAGTACTAAGAGGACACCATTTGAGATTGTTACTGGATTTCATCCTAAGGGAACCAAAAAGCTGAGAGATTTACCTATTGAAACAAGAAGTGCTGAAGCTGATCATTTTGCATGATACATGAGAACTTTGAATGATGAAGTTAAAAAGAATTTGGAGGACAGTAATCTGAAATATAAATAAAGAGCAGACAAGAGAAGGAGACATAAATCTTTTGAATTTTGAGATGAGGTTAAGATTTATTTGAAAAAGAATAGATTTCTAGTTGGTATCTACAACAAGCTGAAAATGAAGAAGTTTGGACCTTGTAAGATTCTGAAGAAGTTTGATAGTGGAAATGGTTATGAAGTGGAATTACCAGAGGACATGGATATATCACCTATATTCAATATTTCTGATATATTTGAGTACTTTGAATCAAATGATGAGATTAAAGATGATCTAGACTATCCAATGAAAAATAGAGACAACATTGAGAAGATTTTGAATAGCAAAGTTGGCAAGAGTACAAGAGGAAAAGACTACATGGGATATCTAGTTTAGTGGAAGAACAAGCCAGTTCAAGACAGTTCATGGATTACACAAGTTGAGTTGGATCTTTATGATTTAGGTTAGAATATGAGTAGTGCCTAATGTGGACATCAGCTCTTTATTTACCCTAGGTGTCTGATGTAGGAGCATCTTGGGTCTTTGAGCAATCTTGCATCAACTAAAAACATTTCCTGATTTCTGTACCTGTTTGCTATTGTTTTCTTTATAATTGTTGTATTTGTTGGTTTCATGGTGTTAAAAGCTTAAATTATGCTGAGGACCTATTTGGGAACCTTCTCCTATGAGAAGATAAAGTTTGGATGGCCTGTTTCAAAGTTACAGCTATTTTCCTTGCTGTCGGAGCAACATTTTTCTGCAGTTTTGGTGCTAATTGTTCATGTTGGTGATCTTGATCCATAAGGAATCATCATTTTCAATCTTAAGGAATTTTAGAGGACCTAAATTAATATCATTTTCCAAGAGCGCAAGCCCTAATTCATTATGAGTAAAAAGTTATGCCCATTTTTCTCAGGGACCTATTTTCTACCAGTTTTCAGGTGAAACGTGTGGTGTTTCTTCTTGCGATGTTCCATGTGATCAATTGGGAACTTTAGCCCTTAAAGGAATGTTATTGGGTCATGTAAGGACCTAAATCCAAAGTTTCATCAATTTATATGTATTCTAGCATTAGTTTTGGTTTAAATCTTCCAGACTGGACCTATAATGTAATTAAATGCCTGACTGGCCGACCTGTGGCTTAGCTGGCTATATAAAGAGTCTAGATTGATGTTTTAGAGAATCAAGGATATCTAGGAGGGATGATTATCAAGATAAATAATTGGAGAAAAGGATAGGATGCAAGATGTAGTTCTGATTTCATAATTCTCATTGTATAAGGCCAAAAACTGAAAGGCCTCACAATCGGGCATGTTGAAAGAAATAATATAATTCTTTGTTGTTGCTGCTAGTTGATTGTCTCATATCCATTTTGTTCTCATTGATTTCATGTGATATTATATTTCTTCCATTGTGTAACTCTGAGTAGGTCTTGTTTGTGGATTCAAGTGGATTCAATTATGCTTGATTCTGCTTGTATCTACCCTGCCCCTGCATCAGTAATGAAGAGGTAGATCTAGGCAGGATTATCAAGATATATCATTGGAGACAAAGATAGGATGCAAGCTATAATTCTAATTTCATAATTCTCATTATATAAGGCCAAAACTCGGAAGGCCTCACAACCGGGCATGTTGAAAGAAATAATACAAATTCTTTGTTGTTGCTGCCAGTTGATTGTCTCTTATCCATTGTGATTTCATTGATTTCATGTGATATTATATTGCTTCCATTGTGTAACTCTGAGCACGGCTTGTTGTTGATTCAAGTGGGGTCAATTATACTTGATTCTGCTTGTATCTACCCTTCCCCTATGTCAAGATGTCATCTTGTTAGTTTAGTAACAATATTTCTCCCTTTGTCATCTTTCTTATGACTAATTATCAAATTTTCTATACTTTCTCAACTCTAGGCCACTCCTAAAGTGTGACCTTTTCTGCATCAATTTGTCAGATACTCTGTGTAGAACATTTGATGTAGTGCTCCTAGCTTGACTAGGCAGCCTCAGTTAGGGGAAACACCCCTAATTTACCTCTAAGATATTCATGAGAATCCTTAGGTAAAGATTTTATGAATATGTCTGCTAGTTGTTCCTTTGTATTCACATATTCCATTCTCACCTCTTTATCTTGTACCAATTCCCTCAAGTAATGATACTTGATAGTAATATTTTTGGCTTTTGTGTGCATCACTAGATTCTTTGATATGTGTATAGCAGTTGTGTTGTCACAGTATATGACAATTGGTTCAGTGATCTCCTCTTTCATGCCTTTCAACAATTGCTTAATCCATACTAGATTTGAATAGTTCACTACAATTGCTACATACTCGGCTTCAACTGTAGATTGGGAAATACAATTTTATTTCTTGCTTGTCCAGGAAACTAATCTCTATCCAAGAAAGAAAGCTCCAACACTAGTACTTTTTCTATCATCAACATTTCCTACCCAATCTGCATTAGTGTAGACTATCAGTTCAAATTTCTCACGCTTCTTGTAATACAGTCCATAGTGTTTTGTCCCTTTTACATATCTCAATATTCTCTTCACAACCATCATATGACTTTCCTTAGGATTGGAAGATAATCTTGCCACAATCCCAGCTACTAAAGCTATATCTAGTCTACTGTGAACAACATATTGCAGCTTTCCAATCATGGATCTATGCAGAGTTTGGTTTACTTCATTAGTATCATCATTTTTAGACAGTTTCTATCCAGTAGCCATGGGAGTACTTACCGGCCTTGAATCCTCCATACCAAAGGTTTTTAGTATCTCTTTGACATATTTAGATTGTGTGATAAAAATACCTTTTTCCATCTGATAGACTTGCAAACCAACAAAGAATTTTATCTCACCAAACATAGACATCTCAATCTTAGTTTGCATCTCATTTGAAAATTTCTTACATAGGGCATCTTGTCCTCCAAATATGATATCATTTACAAAAAATTTAGCTAAAAAAATCCCTTTACCTTCTTCATATTTCATGTAAAGATTTCTGTTGCCATTTGTCCTTGAAAATTCAATCTGTATCAAGTAATTGTACAGCCTCTCATACCATGCTCTGGGGGCTTGTTTCAATCCATACAATGCCTTATTCAACTTGCAAATCATATTTCTCTTGTCTGGATCAATAAATCCTTCAGGTTGCTCAATGTACACTTCTTCTTCTAATATACCATTAAAAAATGCAGACTTGACATCAATTTGGTATACCTTGAAATCTCTGTAAGTAGCATATGCAAGTAGAGTTCTCACTCCTTCTAATCTTGCTATAGGGGAAAATATCTCCCCATAGTCTATTCCTTCTTCTTTTGAATAACCCTTGCATACCAGCCTTTCTTTGTTCCTTTTGATTTGTCCATGTTCATTAAGCTTGTTTCTAAATACCCATTTTGTTCCAATGACATTTTTGTTTTTTGGTCTTGGCACCAAAGTCCAGGTATCATTCTTTTCTATTTGGTCTATTTACTCATTCATAGCTTGAATCCAATCTTCATTTTCTAATGCCTTCCTTGTTGTCTTAGGCTCAAACTCACACAATAAACATGTAGGATCTTTCAACTTGCTTTTGGTCAGAACGCCAATTTCTTTATCTCTAATGATTTGCTAAGGCTTGTGATGTCTTCTTACATGTTGTACCAAAGTAGGCTCAAATTTATTTTCTCCTTGCTCTTCAGGTTCGTCAGTAAGATTATCAGATTTAGCCTCTAATTGCTTGACAACCTCTTCCTGATGTTTGGCAACATCCTCCCGATGCTCGAAAGTATCTTCTTGAAGCTCATCATTACTTACCCGTGACTCTGCATCAAGTTCAAGTGTGTTACTCACCTCTCCTTCTTCTATATAGACAAAAGATCTATAATCTTTAGGTTCTCTTTTTCTTGTTCATTTTTCTTTGCATATTTGTCAACTTTCACATTTACACTTTCCATAATTTTGTTAGTGTTAGTGTTCAAACACTTGTAAGATTTACTCTTTGTGGAATAACCTAGGAATATGCCCTCATCACTTTTTGCATCAAACTTTCCATTCCTATTATCTTTTAATATATAGCATTTTCTCCCAAAGATTCTAAAGTATTTTACATTAGGTGCATAACCGTGCCATAATTCATAAGGTGTAACATTTGTAACTTTTTTGATTTGTACTCAATTTAAGGTATAAACAGTTGTACTTATAGCTTCTTTCCAGTACTTTTGTGCAACATTTTCCCAATCATTAGTGTCCTTGCACAATCCATGATAGATCTATTTCTTCTCTCAGCTATACCATTCTAAGGAGGTGTTCTAGGTGTAGACATCTGTCTCTTGATTCCTCTATCATTTCAGAACAGATTAAACTCATTTGATATAAACTCTCCACCTCGGTCAGATCTCAGACATTTTAGGTTTCTACCTATTTCTTTTTCAACCTTAGCCAAATACCACTTAAACAACTGAAATGCATCATATTTTTCTTTTAAAAACATTACAGTCATCATCCTAGTGTAATCATCAACAAAAAAAATAAAGTATTTAGCACCACAATAGCTTTGTACACCCATAGGTCCACAGAGGTCAATATGAACCAGATCTAAAGTATTTTCAGAAGTAAAAGTCTTGCTCTTGAAACTAGACTTTGTCATTTTACCCAACTAGCATTGTTTGCACATCACATTATCAGGTTTCTTCAATCTTGGTAAACCTCTAACTTTCTTCTTTTTACTAATATTTACCAGATTGTCAAAGTTAACATGACATAGCCTCTTATACCATAACCATACATCATCAAATTGTGCAATCAAGCACGTCTCTTCAGATAGATCTAGATAGAACAAATTACCTCTAGTCTATTCTCCACTTCCAATTAGTTCACTAGTGGCATCAAATATTTTATCCTTTTTGTGATGAAAATCCACTGGGTAACTAGTTCTATTAAGTTGTAAAACACTTAGAAAATTATAGGTAAGACCTTCAACCCAATAAGAATTTTCACAGTGATCTTATCAGTTAACTTAATTAATCCTTTACCCTTTACAGGACATGGTGCATCATTACCAAACTTAACACTTCTACCTTTGTAATGATCTAGGGTTTCAAATTTACTTTTGTCACCAGTCATGTGATGTGAGCAACCACTGTCAATAATCCATTTATCACCTTTGCTCACATAAGAAACAAGTGTAGTTTTCTCATCTTCATCAGAATCAACTTTCATAAAAACATAAACTACTTCAATTTCAAAATCATCATTATCAATGCCAGTTTCTTCTTCAGCAATATAACATTATTTCTTACCTTTATCCTTGTAGTCCTTGTACCTTCGATAACCTCTATTTTCTCTCTTATTCTTGTACTTGCTTTCTCTTTCCTCATCCTTTTCATTCTTGTCAGGACATCTTGCAGCTATATGGCCAACTTTGTTACATGAAAAACATATGATAGGAAGTTTACCTTTATATTTTCCTTTTCCTCTTTTCAATCTTCTAGCCATAAGAGCTTCAAGATCCTCTAGTTCCTCATCAGAATTGTCACTATCACTTATACATTTTTATTTTTCCATCTTAGACTTATGAAAAACCATTTGTGACTTGAATGTAGATTCAACGTTAGCAACAATGTAGTTATCATAGTTAGAAAGCTCAAAAGCAGTAAGCTTACCAACAATACTTTCTAGTGTTAGAAAATTACCAAGGTTACATCTAGATTCTTTAATTGCTGAAATTATGATGGCATATATAGGAAGAAAAGTTCTCAATACCTTTCTAATAATAGTTTCATCATCAATAGTTCCATTAGCTCCTCTAATAGCATTTACTACCTCCTTGATTCTACCATAATATTGAGCAATGTTTTCACATTGTTGCATTTTCATTTCATCAAAATTACCTCTCAGGCTTTTAGATTTTTCCCTTAGTACATTTGTATCACCACCATAGATATTTGCAAGAGTGTTCCACATTTTATTTTCATTTGGGAAATCTTTAATGTCTTCAAATTTAGGATAGCTTAAGGTAGATGCAATCTCCAACATTGCTTAGTTGTGTTCCTATTTAGCTCTCATCTCCTTGGCAGTCAAAGGTGTAATAGGTGTAACATAGTCATGTTTAACATAATATTTCATTGAGTCACCAATACTAGCTAGATGTAGTTTCACCAGACTTTGCCATGCAGGGAAGTTCTCCTTATTAAACTTCGATACCTCCTTTTTATACATCTTGATCATTTTCTTCAAGTACCTAAAAACTTGTTCTATGTAAGCACCAACCGCTCTGATACCAATTGTTAATATGATTTAGAACAACAGAGAGGGGGGGTGAATCAATTGTTCTTAGGTCTAGATGTATCAATTGAAATTTTAAACACTTCAACAATCTCAGATCTAATCACCAACACTACTCGGTCATTAAAGAATGTATGCCAAAAACATATAACAATGCAGTCCACTATCCAACAATATTTAACTTGCAAAACATAGAAATGTTAATGCCAAAAATTTCACACAAGTATGACACTAGGATTTATAGTGGAAACCCAATTTAGAAAAAACCACTTTGTAAAATGTTACTGATATTTTCACTCTTTTGAAGTGAGTTATGTGAAAAGACAACCCTATCAAAGGTTTACAAACACACTGCTAGGTGTGACCTTCTTAAAGGATTTCAAACACCCTATTAGGATTGAGCCTTGTTAGAGGACTTAAGTACATTCCATCAGAATGTAACCTTGATTAAAGGATTTAAACAATGACTATTAGGTTAAGCTTGATTAAAGGATTTAGACTAATACAATGGTTAGAAAGTAGTAGTAGTATCTGATCTGAAAAACATACAACTCACTTTGCAAATAACAGATCCAATTCACACATATATGCTAGCTTATTGACCAAGTTCTATTTCCATCTCCATCACTGATCTGCTTAGAATTCACTTCAATCAATCACAACTCTAATCAACTCCTTCACCTTCAGCCTTTATGCTTAGACTTATCAGTCAATAACATCAACAAGTCCAACACCCTTCTTTAACCTCACACTTAGGTTTTCCTTTATACCTCTTCAATAGGTAGATCCATATTTTTCTGCTTAATCTCCTTCGTAGATCTTAGGTTTAGGTCAAATTCATCGAATGCTTCCAACATTCTTGTTCTTCATCCATCCTTCTAGAAACATGTTCATTCTCTTTATTGAAATCACAATAAAATGGTTTATCATGCATTAAATTCTCCACACACTCAATTAATAAAGTCAACATGATTTATATAATCCAAGAATTCAACTAAGTTGGCTAGGAATCTGAATTATTCCTCAAATGTAAATTACTGACGCTTGGTCAATACTATGTTCAACTCCTTGGTCATCACTGCATAACTCGGTCATCTCTTCAAACTGTTTCCCTCGGCTAATGCTGTCACTTGGCAATAAACTAATGTTAGGTCAACACTGAATTTACTCGGTATATACTGGCTCTCAGTCGACACTAACATCACTCAACTTAAACTAGATTTCTTCACTTTTGCTCAATTAAGCCTACTCATTCAGTCTTGCTTCTTACTTAGATAAACAATACATTATCTTATCATTGTGCCACATAATCAAGTACTCATTGAAGTATCAAATAACTCAACCTTTCTCTAGGTTCTATTGTTATCACCCTTTCCCTAATCCTTCTCATCAATCAATAGATATAGTAATTTATTAGATAGCAACTATCTTACCAGTTAAGGTTTGACATCAATGACAATACAATAATTTCTTCAACTGCAGTTTCCAACAAAAGTATGATAGAAAAACAATCATAAAAAATAACACATAATACAAGGATTTAACATGGAAACCCTTCTAAGGGAAAAAATCACCTTGGACCGGTAACCAAAAATATTTCACTCTTTTGAAGTGAGCTTGGTTAGTAGCCAACCCTATTAAAGGTTACAATGCACACTATTAGGTGTGACCTGGTGAAGGGATTTATCACTAATAGTTAACTTTTGACCAGCATTCACTATGGGGTCAACAAGATAACAATTAACATTCCTTGAATGTCATATGGAAATACAAAAGATTGTTAAGTCCACTCAGTTAAGATATTTTTCTACAATAATGGTTAAACTGAAACAATAGTGATATGATTCAAATACACCTCAATTTGCAAATATTCAGATCTATGCTAAGCTCATAAAAACTCTTCTGATCAATAACCAATTCACTTCATCATATCTTTCAACTTACTTCACTTTTTGTTTATATCTCTGATGCTTGATTATGCCTGCAGTTCAGCTCGGTTATGTATGTAACTAGTTTGATTAGGAATGCAAGAAAAAAAGTCTTCATGTGAAATCTTCAACATTCTCTATTCATCGGTCATAGTTCAACAATGAATCTCATGTCTCTTAAATATGCGTGTAAACCATTTTCATATCAGCCATTAGATTTTTCCCCTTAATCTTCTTCATCCATTTTTCTGCTTCAAACTTCCTTGATAGATGTGTCAATAACATGTTTCATTCTCTTCCCTTATATCATCTCTGAATTTTGTCAGCCGTGGATCTTATAACAAACTTCATCACTTACCTCGGAATCATGAGCAATTTCTAGCTCATTTATTTTAGTCAACTATTATAACATTTAATATTTTCATCCATACTCAGTTAATACTGAATGTGTCAGTGATAATTAACTCGGTTATTACTATCACTCGATATACACAAGACTGACTTGGTGTATACATAAATCTTCAATTACCGACCACATTAACTTGTTCAATTCTGATCACTTCTTCATAAAAGAATAATGTAACATGATCAAGTCAACAATATAATTCGCTCATCAATAAGTTACCCAATGTATACTTTATCCCTATCTGTCATATTGATGAAGGGTGCTCCCCTTAATACCACAAACACATAACAGAAATAGAGAAACAACAACAATATGCAAGAACAGAAAATTGGCTTCTTATTATCTCCACAAATGTGGAATTACAAACTTTCAGAATTACAATATGCAAAGCCACACGGGCATTCCCTTACAATATTCTTTAGGACAAAGCCTCAAATCAATACCCAGATCTACTACCCAGAACTATTCTAAACTGCCTAAGACAATAATACAGCCTTCCTTATATAGGCAATTTTCCACCGCCTGGGAAGGTTCCAGAATTTTAGCCAATAAGGCCGACCAACTTAGAATTATTTTATTTTACATTTTATTACATCATAGTCGGCTCAAGATAACCTTTGAAACCCGAACAGAAATTTTGAAGAAAATTATTTTCCGCCATTTCAGGTGGCCCAACTTCCGAAGACCATAAGTCATCACCAGTTGACCCGCTCGGCTATTATAACCCCATTTTGGAAACGCCACGAAGCACTCTACAGGCTTGACCCGTGCAAGCATCCGTCACCCAAATTTTTGACCTCATCCGGGGCCTCTAAAGCCTTCAAAACTGAGTTCAAAGTTTCTGTACCCTGCTGCCAATACCGAAAATCTTCAATATCTTCCAATATACACTTGATCTGGCAATGAAACTTTACTGGCAGACTTATATGACCAAAATGAACCTCCAAGAAAGAAATAAGATCATTCTGAGCACATACAAAAATTACCAAAAATAGTAACTTTCCATAAATAGCAGCTCTGCACAAAATAGCCCTTATTGAATACAAAAACAAAAATATTTTTGGGTGATGCAAGATTGCTCTTACACCCAGGATGCTCCTGCATCACATATCCATCTTTTCCTTATGTAGATGTCTCATTTCTTCACCATTTCTTCCTTCTACAGATGTTCAGATGTTTGTAACTATCATGATAAGTATAGTCAAAACTAGTTGACATCAATGATAACATATTGATCAATTTAATCATCTTACACATCACTTTCATAGCTTGGTGATCTCTAATCACTATTTCTTTAGTTCATCAAGATATTCAATTAGTTGTAGGTCATTAGTCTCTCCCTTTGGCATTGATGGCAACACAAACAATATGAATTATGTCATACCATACCAAACATCTATTTTAAAACTATACAAATAAATGTTGTACCTCGATAAGCTCTCCCTAGCTTGATATTTAATAAGTTTAATCACTACAAATAGCATTCCATGCAGACTCTCCCTATGGATTTGATCTTCTTCAGTTCTCTGATTCTTTCTCACATTGAAATTTCTCTCCCTTTTCACATTCTCATCAACATATATTTCATATAAATTTATCTCCCTTTGACAACAATGCCAAAAGAAAATAAACAACTCTTCAATAGCCAAGTTGTTCTCTGTTGTTTGGTCCAGATCAAGTACCTTCATGTACTGATATACAATTCTCTATTCCAGTTTCTACAATATTTCACAACCTTAGGAATCCTAAAGTGTGAGCTTCTTGCATCAACATGAATAATTTTCTAATAAAGTATGGGTTGATGCAACCTCTTGATCACCTTAGTGACTGATAGACAGGGGACAGACCCCTAGTCTAGTCCTCAAGTACTAAAAAGTATCCTTTAGTAAGGGCTTGGTAAATGTATCAACAACTTGTTCTTTAGACTTCACAAATTCTAGTTTCACTTGCTTTTCTTGTACTTGTTCCCTCAAATAGTGATACTTAATAGATATGTTATTTGTTTTAGAATGCATCATCAGATTCTTGGAAATGTTTATAGCACTTGTGTTGTCACAATATATAATCACTGGATCAGTGATCACCTCATTCATTCCTACCAACAATTATTTTATCCATACAATATTTGAACAATTAGTAGTAGCAACAACATACTCCGCTTCAGTAGTAGACTGATAAATACATGCTTATTTTTTACTTATCCATGTTACAAGTCTTTCTTCCAAAAAGAATGCTCCACCGGTTGTGCTCTTCCAGTATCAATGTTTCTAGCCCAATCTACATCAGTGTAAACTCATAGTTCAAAATTTCCTTCCTTTTTGTACCATAAACCATAATCTTTAGTTTTCTTCAAATATCTCAGAATCCTTTTAACAACAACCATATGTGATTCCTTAGGATTAGCATAAAATCTTTCTACAATCCCAACTGCATGTGATATATCAGGCCTACTGTGTACCACATACATCAGTTTTCCAATTATTGATCTATACAGTGTCTGATTTACCTTGGTTGATTCATCATCTTTTGTCAACTTACATCCTATCACCATTGGTGTACCTACAGGTTTTGAATCTTCCATGCCAAAAGTCTTTAACACTTCCTTGATGTATTTTGATTGTGTTATGAAAATCCCATCATTTTTTTGTATAATCTACAAACCTAGAAAGAATTTAATCTCTCCAAACATTGACATTTCAAACTCTTTTCTCATTTCATCAGCAAAAGATTTTCAAATAATATCATGTCCTCCAAATATTATATCATCAACAAAAATTTCAGCAATCAAAATATTGTCATCGGATTCTCCTTTCATGTATAAATTTCTATTGTCACTTGTCCTTACAAAGCCACTACTAATAAGATAAGCATGTAATATTTCATACCATGCTCTTGGTGCTTGTTTTAGTCCATACATTTCTTTTTGTAGTCTACATACCATGTTCTTCTTATTCAGATCAACAAAACCTTTAGGTTGTTCTATGTATACCTCTTCCTCAATAATTCCATTCAGAAATTCTGATTTCACATCCATTTGATATACTTTGAAACCCTTATGTGCAGCATATGCAAGTAATATTTGGACTCCTTCAAGTATTGCTACTAGTGCAAAAGTTTCACCATATTCAATCCCTTCTTCTTGTGCATATCCCTTGCATACAAGTCTTTCTTTGTTTCTAGTTACTTATTTATGAAAATCCACTTAGTACCAATTACATTTTTATCACTCAGTCTCGGTACCAATGTCCATGTTTTTTTTCTATCTGTTCAATTTCTTCATTCATGGCCTTAATCCATTCCTCATTCTCAAGTGCATCTCTAACATTCTTAAGCTCAAATTCACAAACTAAGCATGTGTTCTGTCTTAAATTACTTCGTGTCATCAAGCCAACTTTCTTGTCTCCAATAATTTGGTTCTGTGGATGGTGTCTTCTAACAAATCTTTCCAGTACTTTCTCTCTTCTTGCTCATCATTCAGTTTAGGTTCATTTTCTTCCTCAGTAACTTCTTCATGGTTCTCGGTTTGTATTTGATGATTCTCGGTAGCATTTTTTGGTCACTCGGTAGACTAATCCTATGGCTTGGGTAGATAGTGTGGATGTCAATATATGTAAACCTACCATAGTCTTCTGGTTCCTTCCTTCTTTCTTCATCATTCTTCTCAGAAAACTCATCAAATTTCACATTAGCACTTTCAATCATTTTGTTTGTAGCACTGTTCAAACATTTGTATGCTTTGCTCTAAGTAGAATATCCTAGAAATATTCTTGTTAATATGATTTAGAAATAGAGAGGAGGGGGGGGGGGTGAATCAATTGCTCTTAGGTCTAGATGTATAAAAACAAACTTTAAACTCTTCAACAAATCAGATCTAATAACCAACACTTACTCAGTCATTACTGATTACATAACAGAAACATACAACAGTGCAATCCACTTATCCAATAGCATCTAACTTTAAAACATAGAAATGTTCAAACCAAAACATTCACACAAGGATCAACACCAGGATTTATAGTGGAAACCCAATTAGGGAAAAACCACTTTGTAACATGTTACTATTATGTTCACTCTTTTGAAGTGAGTTCGGTGAAAAGCCAACCCTGTCAAAGGTTGCAAACACACTATCGGGTGTGACTCGGTTAAAGGATTTAAACTACTCTGTTAAAAGTGCACCTTGTTATAGGACTTACATACACTCCATTAGAATGCAACCTTGTTCAAAGGATTTATACCTATGACTGTTATGTCAAACTCTGTTAAAAGGATTTTGACTATTACAATGGTTAGAAAGTAGCCATAGTATTGATCTGAAAAACATACAACTCACTTTGCAAATATCAGATCCAATTCCATACACATATGCTAGCTTATTGACTGTGAAACTTTTCCATCTCCATCACTGATCTGCTCAAAACTCTCTTCAAGCAATCACAACACTTCTCCTTCAACCTTCTCTACTGAGACAGTCAATAACATCAACAATACTTCTAGCATCCACTCCTTGTTCAACCTCTCGCTTAGGTTTCCTTAATACTACCTCTATTAGGTCAATACATCTTTTGCCTCTTAATCTCCTTCGTAGATCTTAGGGTTAGGTCAGATTCATTGAATTTGTCCTACATTATGTTCTTCAGCTATCCTTCTAGAAATATCTTGAATCTCTTAAAAGATTTATAATAAAACATTTTACAGTGCATTAAATGTTTTCATACAATCAATAAATAAAGTCAACACATTTTACATAATCCAAGAATTCAATGATGTCAGTTGGAAATATGAATACTTCCTCAAATGAAAAATACTAATGCTAGGTCAATACTATGTTCAACTTCTCAGTCTTCTCTAGAAACCTCGGTCACCACATAAACTATTTCCTTAGATAACACTGTCTTCCTCAGCAATTAACTGGTGTTCGGTCAACACCGATTTTACTTGGCATATACTAGCTCGATCGACACAAACAATACTCGGCTTAAACTAGATTTCTTCACTTTTTCTCGGTTAAGCCTACCAGTTTAGTATTCATTCTTACTTAGATAAACAATACATTGTCTTATCATTGTGCCACATAATCAAGTACTCATTGAAGTATCAAGATAACTCAACCTTTCCTTAGGTGCTATTGTTACCAACCTTGTCGATCCCCTTAGCAACACTCAAATAGATATAGTACTTTCTTAAATAGCAACAGTCTTACCAATTAAGGTTTGACATCAATGATAATCCAACAATTGCTTCAATTGCAGTACCCAACAATCTCCCTCTTTGACATTGAAGGGAACACCATATGAATATCACATGAATTACCAACCAATCCAAAAACTTATTTGTCCACTAGAAATATTTATAATATCCTTAGCTTCATTCTGATATAGAATAAATTAGCCATGCTTGACCATCCACTGAATTTTTCCCATTGTCTTGATCTTCTCATTCTGTGTATTCATCTGTGATCATCTTCCTCTTTGACAAAAATGCCAAAGAAGCAACAAAAACATACATCCTGTAGATGTGGATATCATCCTTTTAGTTTAGTAACAATATTTCTCCCTCTATCATTTTGCTTATGATTGATTCTTGACTTTGTTGTGCTTTTCACAACTCTACGTTGCTCCTAAAGTGTGACCTTTCTCTACATCAATTTTTTATATTTTTTTTGCAACACATTTGATGTAGTGCTCCTAGCTTGACTTGGCAGCCTCAGTTAGGGGAAGGACCCCTAATTGAATTCTCAGGTATTCATGAGATTCTTTAGGTAAAGCCTTAGTGAATATGTCTGCTAATTGTTCCTTTGTATTCACATATTTCATGTGGACCTCTTTATCTTGTACCAGTTCTCTCAAGTAATGATACTTGATGGCAATGTGTTTGGTCTTTGTGTGCATCACTGGATTCTTAGAGATGTTGATAGCACTTGTGTTGTCACAAAAGAAGACAACTAGTTCAGTGATTTCTTCTTTCATGCCTACCAACAATTGCTTTATCCATATCAAATTTGAACAATTCATAATTGCAACCACATACTTAGCTTTAGCAGTAGATTGGAAATGCAATTTTGTTTCTTGCTTGTCCTAAAAACTAATCTTTGTCCAAGAAAGAAAGCTCCACCACTAGTACTCTTTATGTCATCTACATTTCCTACCCAATCAACATATGTATACACTCTCAGTTCAAATTTGGCATGCTTCTTGTAGTACAATCCATAGTCAATAGTTCCCTTCAAATATCTCATGATTCTTTTAACCGCCATCATGTGAGTTTCCTTAGGATTGGTAGGGAATCTTTCCACAATCCCAACAACTAATGCAATATCTAGTTTGTTAGCTTGTGGTGACTGATTAGGAAAGTACTATCTAGGAAAGTACTGTACACTTATTATAACCCTAAAGAGGCAAAATACTATATAATATGGCTTAGGGTTAGGGATTTCATAATGTATGATTTTAGTACTTACAGTGGAATTGAGTTGTAAGGGATTACAGATTGTAATTAGGTTGTAATCATTGGATAATAATAATATTGGACTCACTATTGGTGGATGTAGCCCAGGGATTGGGTGAACCATGTTAAATCTTTATGTCTCATGTTCTCTTATGTGTAGTTTATTATTTTCTGATATTGGTTATATTTGCATGTAATTGTTATTTTTGCCTTGTTAATCCTAACAAGTGGTATCAGAGCGAGGTTGTTTTTTCAATTATCCTCTGCAGGAAGATCTCATGGTTTAGTGGGAGTCTCAGGATTGAGTGGGAGCAATGGCAGATGAGGGTAGCTTGAAGGTTGACACGTTTAATGAGCATAAATTTTAGTTATGGAAAATGTAAATGGAGGACTATCTCTATCAGAAGGATCTATGGCGGCCGTTGGAAGGAAAAGACAATAAACCAGCAAGCATTTCTGATGAGGACTGGGTAATTCTTGATAGAAAGACTCTTGGTAGTATTTGATTATGCCTGGCACAATTGGTGGCATTCAATATTACAAAAGCAATGACGACTGAAGATTTGATGAAAACCCTAGCGAAGTTGTATGAAAAGCCCTTCGGTTCAAATAAGGTATTTCTCATGAAGCGTTTGTTTAATATGAAAATGGTGGAAGGTGGGTCATTTTCTAATCATTTAAATGAGTTTAATATAGTTACTAGTCAATTAACTTCTATCAATATTATTTTTGATGAAGAAGTCAAGGCTCTCTTGATTTTGTGTTCTTTGCCTAAAAGATGGAATGGCTTGGTAATGGCTGTTAGTAATTATGTTTCTGGTTCTAATACCCTAAAATATGATGATATTATTAGTTTTATTCTAAGTGAGGAAATTCATAGGAAAAGATCAAGTGGATCCACATCAGGTAGTGTCTTAAACACACAAAGAAGGGGTAGAACCAATGAGAGAGGAAACAACTCTGGAAATCATGGGAAATCAAGAGGAAAATCAAAGGGAAAGAGGTCTGAATCCAAAGGGCCAAATGATTGCTGGTACTGTGGAAAACTAGGTCATAAGAAGAAAGATTGTTGGTCTTGGAAGAATAAAGGAGACAAACAAGAAGGTAACAAGGAGGCAAATGTGGTAAGTAATAAACCCGAAGAGGATGCCTTGCTTCTTGCTTTAGAAAGTATTGATGATTCATGGGTTTTAGATTCTCGGGCTTCATTTCCTGCTACACCCCATAGAGGTTACTTTCTTGATTATGTCCAAGGGGATTTTGGGCTAGTTTATTTGGGAGATAATGAACCTTTTCAGATAGTTGGAAAGGGAAAAATTAAGATTAAGTTGCAGAATGGGAATCATTGGCTACTACAAGAGGTAAGACATGTTTCAAGGCTGAGTAGGAATTTCATTTCAGTAGTGCAACTGGGTGATGAGGGTTGCACAATTACTTTTAATGATAGAAATTAGAAGGTTTCAAAAGGTTCTTTAGTAGTAGCAAAAGGTGTGAAAGTAGGCACCTTATATCTTTGTACAAGTCATACTATTCCTTCTACTTTAATTGTTTCAGAAGATAATGAATGTTCAGGAACAATGGCTATAGTTGAGCAGGAAGAACATCAAACCGTTGCTGTAGATTCTGACACAACACTATGGCACAATAGACTCAAGCACATGAGTGAAAAAGGTATGAAATTACTTCATTCAAAGAAAGTTTTACCTAGTCTGAAATGTGTCAATATGGATTTCTGTGAGAGTTGTGTGTATGGAAAACAAAAGAGAGTTAGTTTTGTGAAGAGTGGGAAGGAAAAGAAAAATGAGAGATTAGAGCTTGTGCATATAGATGTATGGGGACCAGCTCAGGTATCTTCCCTTGGTGGCTCTCTATATTATGTTAAATTTATAGATGATGCAACAAGAAAAGTATGGATTTATTTCCTTAGACAAAAATCTGATGTATTTCAAACTTTTAAGAAATGAAAATGCTTGGTTGAGAATGAGACTAGGTAAAAGGTTAAAATGTCTTAGATCTGATAATGGTGGTGAATATTGCAGCACAAAATTTGAATATTATTGTTCCTCTAATGGTATTCGTAGGAAAACAACTATACCAAGGACTCCACAAGAAAATAGAGTGGCTAAACACATGAACAAGACAATAATGGAGCATGCGAGGAGTATGAGGTTGCATGCTAGGCTACCCAAAAAAATGTGGGTAGAGGCTGTGAACACTACTATTTATTTAATCAATAGAGGCCCGTCTACTCCTTTGGACTATGGTTTCCAGAGGAAGCATGGCATGGTAAGAAGGTGAATTATTCTTTTCTCAAAACCTTTAGTTGTGAAGATTTTGCACATATAGATTCTGAAAATAGAACCAAGTTGGAAGCTAAGTCAAATACATGTGTATTTGTTGGATATGGCATTGATGAATTTGGTTATAGGCTTTGAGATTTTGAAAATCATAAAATTGTAAGAAGCATGGATGTCATATTTAATGAGAAAGTATTGTACAAAGATCTGTTGCAGCAACATGAGAAGAAAGAAAATGACTATATAGTACTGGATGATACTCCAAAAGATGATGTTCCAATAGTTCCTTATGCTCTGCAACAAAAGCAACAACAAATACCCCACACCCCAGTGAATGTTAGATGGTCAACAAGGCTAAGTAGACCTCTAGAAAGATTTTCTCCATATTTGTATTCTATTTTGTTAATAGATGCTGGTGAACCTGAATATCATAATGAAGCTGTGCAGGTGGATACAAAGATTTAGTGGGAGTCTACAATGATAGAGGAAATGGACTCCTTGTTGAAAATCACTTGGGATTTATGCAAGTTACCTACAGGTAAAAGGCCTTTACAAAATAAATGGGTTTACAGGCTGAAAGAAGAGGATGGAGGTAAGAAAAGATTTAAAGTTAGGTTAGTTGTAAAAGGATTTGCACAAAAAAAGGGTATTGATTTTGATGAGATATTTTCTCGAGTTGTTAAAATGACTTCTATCCGTACTATTTTAAGTATTGTGGCTACTGAAGATTTGCATTTAGAGTAGCTTGATGTTAAAACAAATTTTCTTCATGGTGATTTGGATGAAGAAATATATATGGTCTAGCCACAAGGATTTGAGGTCAAGGGTAAGGAGAATTTGGTGTGTAGATTGCAGAAAAGTTTATATGGCTTGAAGCAAGCACCTCGACAATGGTATATTAAATTTGACACTTTTATGAATGAACATGGATACAGTCAGTGTCATTCTGACCATTGTGTTTATTTTAAGAGGTTGGATGATGACAGCTACATTATTTAATGTTTATATGTTGATGATATGCTTGTAGTTGGGTCTAACATGGAACACATTAAGGGGTTGAAATAATAGTTAGCACATTCATTTTTTATGAAGGATTTGGGGGCAGAAAAAAAAATCCTTGGTATAAAAATTTGTAGAGATAGGATAAATAGGAAGTTGTCTCTATCTCAGGTTGATTATATTGAGAAGGTGTCGCAACATTTCTCTATGGAGAATGCCAAAGCTGTCAGCACACCTTTGCCTGGTCATTTGAAATTGACTAAGGAGATGTGTCCTAAGACATCAAAAGAAGAGGAAAAAATGTCTAAGGTACCTTATGCTTCAGCTGTAGGGAGCTTAATGTATGCTATGGTATGTACTAGGCTAGATATTGCACATGCAGTGGGAGTCGTTATCCAATATATGAGTAACCCTAGTATTGAGCATTGGAATGCACTCAAATGGATTCTTAGACATTTGAGAGGTACATCCAGTAAGTGTTTACACTTTGGGGGTTCTACTACTATAGTACAAAGCTATGTTGACTTCGATTTGGCAGGAGATATAAATAGTAGGTGGAGTATGACAGGTTATGTATTTATTGTTGGTGGGATAGCAGTGAGTTAGATTTCTCGACTACAAAAGGTGGTTGCTTTATCCACTATAGAGGCAGAGTATGTTGCTACTATAGAGGCAGCCAAGGAGATGATATGGCTTCAATTCTTCATGGAAGAATTGAGACATCCACAGATGGATAATTTTTTGCATACAGATAGCCAAAGTGCCATTCATCTTTTGAAGAATTCTGCTTTGCACTCAAAGACAAAACACATATAGTTGCGGTACCATTTCATTTAGTCAGTTTTGGATGACGGGAAGTTAAAGCTGAAAAAGATTCATACAGATGATAATCTAGTAGATATGTTTACAAAGGTAGTAACAAGGGAGAAGTTGAACTCATGTTCATCTTCAGTTGGTCTTCTAGTCTAAACAGAATAAAGGAACAACTGAGTCTGGGGTGGTTCGATCCAGTGGGAGCCTCATATGGTAGTGGTATTGCTACAGGATCAGTCTCCAAGTGGGAGGTTTTTTAGTATATATACTGATCAGTCACCAAGTGGGAGATTGTTAGCTTGTGGTAACTAATCAGGAAAGTACTATCTAGGAAAGTACTGTACACTTAATATAACCCTAAAGTGAAAAAATACTGTATAATATGGCTTAGGGTTAGGGATTTCATAATGTATGATTTTAGTACTTGCGAAAGAATTGAACTATAAGGGATTACAAATTGTAATCAGGTTGTAATCACTGGATAATAATAATATTGGACTTGTTGTTGGTGGACGTAGCCCAGGGATTGGGTGAACCACGTTAAATCTTTGTGTCTTGTGTTCTCTTCTGTGTGGTTTATTGTTTTCTGATATTGGTTATATTTGCATGTAACTGTTATTTTTGCCTTGTTAATCCTAACATGGTATGGTATGTACAACATACTGTAGCTTTCTGATCATGGATCTATGCAAAGTTTGGTTAACTTCTACAACATCATCATTTTTAGACAACTTCTGTCTAGTAGCCATGGGAGTACTTACTGGTCTTGAATCTTCCATACCAAAGGTTTTTAGTATCTCATGAACATATTTAGACTAGGTGATGAATATTCCTTTCTCCATCTGATATACTTGCAAACCAACAAAAAATTTGATCTCCCCAAACATACTCATTTCAAATTCAGTTTGTATTTCATTTGAAAATTTCTTACACAAGGCATCTTGTCCACCAAATATAATATCATCTACAAAGATCTTAGCTAACAAGATTCCTTTACCTTCTTCATCTTTTATGTACAAATTTCTTGTGTCATTTGTCCTCGAGAATCCAATTTGTATTAGGTAGTTGTGCAATCTCTCATACCATGCTCTGGGAGCTTGCTTCAGTCCATACAGTGCTTTATTTAGTTTGCAAACCATGTGTCTTCTGTTTGGATCAACAAATCCTTCTGGCTGTTCAATATATACTTCTTCTTCCAATATACCATTTAAAAATGCAGACTTAACATCCATTTGGTATACCTTGAAACTTTTATAGACAACATATGCAAGTAGAGTTCTGACTCCTTCCAATCTCGCTATAGGGGCAAATGTCTCCCCATAATCTATTCCTTCTTCTTGTGCATAGCCTTTGCATACCAGCCTAGCTTTGTTTCTTGTGATTTGACCATGTTAATTCATCTTATTATGAAATAACCACTTTGTACCAATGACATTCTTATTTTCTAGTCTCAGCACCAGAATCCAGGTATCATTCTTCTCTATCTGGTCTATCTCTTCTTTCATTGCTTCTATCCAATCTTCATTTTATAATGCCTCCTTTGTTGTCTTAGGCTCAAATTCACATAGTAAACATGTTGGATCTCTTGCCTTGCTTCTGGTCTGAATACCAGTATCTTTATCTCCAATAATTTGTTTAGGCTTGTGATGTCTCCTTACATATTGTGCTAGAACAGGTTCTGCTCTCCTTTCATTTTGCTCATCAGGTTCACCAACAAGATTGTCATATTTAGCTTTGAAATGCTCAGCAACCTCTTCTTGATACTCGACAGCTTCTTCCTATCTTTCAGCACGTTCTTCTTCTCTCTTGGCATGTTCTTCTCTCTTGGCATTGTTATCCTGATGCTCAACATTGCTTACTTGAGAATCAGCATCAGGTGCAGGTCTGTCACTTGCCTCTTCTTCCTCTATATACATAAAATATCTATAATCTTCTAGTTCTCTGTTACTGTCAGCTTCATTTTTCTCTTTTTTGATCTATACTTGGTTAAGAGTATAAATAGTTGTACTTACAGCTTCTTTCCAATACTTCTGTGCAACATTCTTTTCAATCATTAATGTCCTTGCACAATCCAAGATAGATCTATTCCTTCTCTCTGCTATACCATTTTGTGGAGGAGTTCTAGGTGTAGACATCTATCTTTTGATCCCTCTATCATTGCAAAATAGATTAAATTCATTTGATGTAAATTCTCCACCTCAGTCAGATCTCAGATACTTCAGGTTCTTACCTGTCTCTTTTTCAACCTTAGCCACATACCACTTAAAAATTTGAAAAGCATCAAATTTTTCCTTTAAGAACATTACATGCATCATTTTGGTATAATCATCAACAAACAGGATAAAATATCTAGCACCACAATAGCTTTGTACACCCATCAGTCCACAAAGGTTAGTATGAACCAAATCCAAGATATTCTCAGAAGTAAAGGTTTTGCTCTTGAAACTAGACTTAGTCATCTTACCCAACTGACATTCTTTGCACATTACATTCTCAGGTTTCTTCAATCTAGGTAGACCTCTCACTTTCTTTTTCTTGCTAATTTCTACCAGATTATCAAAGTTAACATGACATAGCCGCTTATGCCATAACCAAATATCATAAAGTTGTGCAATCATACATGTTTCTTCAGATAGGTCTAGATAGAATAAATTACCTCTTGTCTGTTCTCCACTTCCAATTAGTTCACCAGTGGCATCAAATATTTTGGCCTTCTTGTGATGAAATTCCACTTGGTAGCCAGTGCTATTAAGCTGTGCAACACTCAGTAGATTATAGTTAAGACCCTCAACCCAATAAGAATTTTCACAAGTGATCTTATTAGTCAGCTTAATTAATCCTTTTCCTCTAATAGGACATGGTGCATCATTACCAAATTTCACACTCCTACCTTTATAATGATCTAAGGTATCAAACTTACTCTTATCTCCAGTCGTATGATGTGAACAACCACTGTCAACAATCCATTTATCATTTTTGTTCACATAAGATATCAATGCAATTTTCTCATCCTTATCAAATTCATTTTTCATTGCAACATAGACAACCTCAATTTCAAAATCATCACTATCAGTGTCAGTCTCTTCTTCGGCAATGTAGCAAGATTTCTTACCTTTTCCTTTGTAGTCCTTGTATCTTTAGTAACCTCTATCTTCTCTTTGTCTTTATGCTTGCTATCTCTTTCTTCATCCTTATTATCCCTATCAAGACATCTAGCAGCTATACGAACAACTTTATTACATGAAAAACATATAATAAGGAGTTTACCTTTGTACCTTCCTTTTCCCCTTTTTAGTCTTCTAGCCATAAGAGCTTCTAGATCCTCAAGTTCTTCATCAGATTTGTCACTGTCACTTTCACTTTCATTGATGCATCTTTCTTTTTCCTTCTTTTAATTGCTCAGAACCATTTGTGACTTAAAAGTAGATTCAATATTTCCAATAGTGAAGTTATCATAGTTAGAAAGTTCAAAAGTAGTAAGCTTACCAACCAAACTTTCTAAAGTAAGAGCATTAGTAGAGTTACATCTAGATTCTTGAATTGCAAAAATTTTGATTGCATAGATATGTCGCAGAGTTCTCAATACTTTTCCTATTACAGTTTCATCCTCAATAGCTCCATTTGCTCCTCTAATAGCATTTACAACTTCTTTTATTCTACCACAATATTGTGTAATATTCTCACCTTCTTGCATTATCATTTCATTAAATTTACCTCTTAGGCTCTCGGCTTTTTCTCTCAACACATTTATGTCACCACCATAAATGTTTGCAAGGGTGTCCCACATTTTCTTTGTAGTACTGCAGTCTTTGATGTCTTCAAATTTTGGATAGCTTAGGGAAAACACAATCTCCAACATTGCTTGGTTGTGTTGTTGTTTAGCTTTCATTTCCTCGACAGTCAGAGGTGCAACAAGTGTGGCATAGTCATGCTCAATGTAATACTTTGCAAAATCACCAATATCGGCCAGATACAGCTTCATCAAGCTTTGCCATGTAGGAAAGTTTTCTTTATTCAAATTTGGTACCTCCTTCTTATACATCTTGATCATTTGCTTCAAGTACCTTCAAACTTGTTCTCTATAAGCACCAATAGCTCTGATACCAATTTTTAATATGATTTAGAAAAACAGAGGGGGGGGGGTGAATCAGTTGTTCTCAGGTCCAAATGTATAAAAAAAAAACTTTAAAATCTTCAACAAATCAGATCTAATAACCAACACCTACTCGGTCATTACTGATTGCATAAAAGAAACATACAATAGTGTAGTCTACTTATCCAATAGCATCTAACTTGTAAAACACATAAATGTTCAAACCAAAACATTCACACAAGCATCAACACCAGAATTTATAGTGGAAACCCAATTAGGGAAAAACCACTTTGTAACATGTTACTATTATGTTCACTCTTATGAAGTGAGCTCTGTGAAAAGCCAACCCTGTCAAAGGTTACAAACACACTGTCAGGTGTGACCCGGTTAAAGGATTTAAACTACTTTGTTAAAAGTGCACCTTGTTATAGGACTTACATACACTCCATTAGAATGCAACCTTGTTCAAAGGATTTATACCTATGATTGTTAGGTCAATCTATGTTAAAAGGATTTTGACTATTACAATGGTTAGAAAGTAGTAGTAGTATTGATCTGAAAAACATACAACTCTCTTTGCAAATATCAAATCCAATTCTGTACACATATGCTGGCTTACTGACTGTGAACCTTTTCCATCTCCATCACTGATCTGCTCAAAAATCTCTTCAAGCAATCACAACACTTCTCCTTTAGCCTTCTCTACTTAGACAGTCAATAACATCAACAATAATTCCAGCATCCACTCCTTGTTCAACCTCTCACTTAGGTTTCCTTAATACTACCTCTATTAGGTCAATACATCTTTTGCCTCTTAATCTCCTTCATAGAGCTTAGGGTTAGGTCAGATTCATTGAATCCATCCTACATTATGTTCTTCGGCTATCCTTCTAGAAATATCTTGAATCTCTTAAAAGATTTACAATTAAATGTTTTACAGTGCATTAAATGCTTTCATAAAATCAATAAATAAAGTCAACACATTTTACATAATCCAAGAATTCAATGATGTCAGCTGGAAATCTGAATTCTTCCTCAAATGCAAAATACAGATGCTCGGTCAATACTGTGTTCAACTTCTCGGTCTTCTCTAGAAACCTCGGTCACCACATAAACTATTTCCTCGGCTAACACTATCTTCCTTGGCAATTAACTAGTGTTCGGTCAACATTGATTTTACTCGGCATATACTAGTTTGGTCGACACAAACAACACTCAGCTTAAACTAGATTTCTTCACTTTTTCTTGATTAAGCTTACCAGTTTAGTCTTCATTCTTACTTAGATAAACAATACATTGTCTTATCATTGTGCCACATAATCAAGTACTCATTGAAGTATAAAGATAACTCAACCTTTCCTTAGGTGTTGTTGTTACCAACCTTGCCAGTCCCCTTAGCAACACTCAAATAGATATAGTACTTTCTTAAATAGAAACATTCTTACCAGTTAAGGTTTGACATCAATGACAATACAACAATTACTTCAATTGCAGTACCCAACAATTCCTTCATCACCTTTAGAGTCAAATTTACCATTTCTATCATCTTTTAGAATGTAACATCTGCTTCCAAAAATTTTGAAATAACTTACATTCAGTGTGTAGCCAAACCATAGCTCATAAGGTGTCTTATTTGTGTCTTTCTTTAGTTGAACTTGGTTCAAGGTGTATACAATGGTGCTAAAAAATTCTCTCCAGTACATTTGTGCAACATCTTTCTCAATCATCAATGTTCTAGCACAGTCAACTATAGATCGATTCCTTCTTTCTGCAATACCATTCTTGTATGGTGTCATCAGTGCATAAACCTATCTTTTAATTCCATGCTCATTACAAAAGTTAGTGAATTCATCAGAAATAAACTCACCTCCTCTATCTGATCTTAAGCATTTTAATTCTTTCCTAGTTTCCTTTTCAACTTTAGCTTTATACCACTTAAACAATTTGAAAGCTTCAAATTTCTCTTTCAAAAACATAACTGTCATCATCCTAGAGTAGTCATCAACAAATAAAATGAAATATTTGTCACCATAATAACTTTGAGTTCTCATATGATCACATAAGTTGGTATGTACCAACTCCAAAATACCTTTATAAGAATAGTCTTTCCTTTTGAAACTAGATTTAGTCATTTGTCCTTTCTAACATTGATTGCACATAACATGGTCAGGTTTAGTTAGACTCAAAAAACCTCTAACTCTTCTCTTCTTACTGATCTTAACCATGTTATCAAAATTCACATGACATAGTCTCTTATGCCACAACCACACATCTTCATTTCTAGCCAACAAACAAGAAGTTTCAGCATTGTCAAGATAGAATAGATAGAATAGATTACCTTTGGATTGTTCACCAGCACTGACCAATTTTCTAGTTTCATCATAGATTTTCACCTTTCTAATTTTAAATGCAACTTGATGACCTAAATTATTCAATTGTGCTACACTTAATATATTATAGTTAAGTCCTTTCACCCAATATGCATTCTCACATCTAATCTTATCATTCAACAAGATAGATCCTTTTCCTTTCACTAGACAAGGTGTATCATTTCCCATTTTAACAGATCCTCCATTATAGTGTTCAAGGTATTCAAATTTATCCTCATCACCAGTCATATGATGTGTACAACCACTATCAATAATCCATGTGTCATTCTTGCTAACTTTAGATATAAGTGCTATTTCTACATACCTTTCTTCTTCTTCTAAATCATCTTTCATTGCTAGATTTACCACATCAATTTCATCATCAGTGTTGGTGTCTATGTCATTATCATCATCTCCAACAAGGTAACATGCCTTCTTTCTTGTGTCTTTGTAATCATGGTTGTTTCTTCATTCATAGTGTCAGTTTCCTCTGTTATCTCAGTTATCTCTTCTGCCAAACTTTCCTTCACCAGATTGGTCATTGTCTTTATCTTCTTCTTTCCTATTAGGATATCTAGCAACAATATCGCCAATCTCTTTACAATTAAAAAATTCTAAAGGTAACTTTACTTTATACCTTCCTTTACCTTTCTAAAGTCTCCTAGCCATAAGTGCTTCAAGCTCATCAAGCTCATCTTCACTGTCACTACCACTTTCATTCTTTATGTTATGCTTACTGCTAGACTTACCAATCTTCAGGGATGACATAAATGTAGACTCAACACTCGGTACAATACTATTGTCATAGTTATTTAGCTCAAAAGTAGCTAGCTTACCAATTAGACTATCAAGTGTAAGATTACTACCAGGTGCAGATCTCATGTCATCAATAGCAGAGATTCTAATAGCATAGATAGGCAATAGGGTTCTCAGTATTTTACTTATAATAGTGTCTTGAAAAATAATACCTCTTGCTCCTCAGATAGCATTAACCACCTCTTTGATTCGGTTAAAGTATTGTTTGATGTTTTCACTTTCTTTCATCTTCATATCATCAAATCTACCTCTTAGGATTTCAGCTCTGGCCCTCATTACATTTACATAACCACCATAAACTAGTGAAAGTTTATCCCACATTTCTTTCATTATAGTGCATGCTTTGATACCTTCAAATTCTACATCAGATAGAGCAGCAACAATCTCTTTCATAGTTATATTTTTTTCATGTTTGTCTCTCAGCTGATCAACTATCAAAAGTTCAATAGTTGGTTGTATGTAGCCATTGTCTAGGAGATGAAGAGAAGATTCCCGAATTCTAGATATGTGCAACCTCATCCTACTTTTCCATGTCGTGAAGTTATCTTTGTTCAACTTAGGCACTTCCTTTTTATACATCTTGTGATCTTTTGCTCAAGTCCTTGAAACTTTCCTCCAAGCAACCAATAAGCTCTGACACCAATTGTTAGATAACTAAGAGGGGGGGCAGGGGGTGAATCAGTTATCCTACAGTCCCAAACTCTTAGATGTACATTTTAAAACTTATTCAACAAATCAAACAGCTTGATAAGATAAAATAACTATCTTTCTATTCATTTACCAAATACTAGTAATTATCCAAACTATCTTTACCGATTAATCAATTATGCAACATGTAAAGTATGATAGAAAAATAATCATAACAAATAACACATAACACATAACACAAGGATTTAACGTGAAAAAATTGCTAAGGGAAAAACCACCTGGCACCGATAACCCAAAATATTTCACTCTTCTAAAGTGAGCTCGGTTAGGAGCCAACCCTATTAAAGGTTACAATGCACACTGTCAGGTGTGACCATGTTAAAGGATTTATCAGTAACAGTTAACTTTTGACCAGCATTCACTATGGGGTCAACAAGGTAACAATTAACATTCCTTGAATGTCATATGGAAATACAAAAGACTGTTAATTCCACTTGGTTAAGAGATTTTGCTACATAATAATGGTTAAATTGATACAATAGTGATTTGATTCAAATACAACTCAATTTTCAAATATTTAGATCTATGCTAAGCTCATAAAAACTCTTCTAATCAACAACCAATTCACTTCATCATATCCTTCAACTTACTTCACTCTGTGTTTATATCTCTAACGCTCGGTTATGCTTGCAATTTAGCTTGGTTATGTCTATAACCAGTTTGATCAGGAATGCATGAAAAAAGTCTTCACGCAAAATCTTCTGCAGTCTCTATTCATCTGGCATAGTTCAAAAATGAATCTCATGTCTCTTAAATAGATGTGTAAACCATTTTCATATCAGCCATTAGATTTTTCCCTTTAATCTTCTTCATCCATTTTGCCACTTCAAAATTCCTCGGCAAATGTGTTAATAACATGTTTCATTCTCTTCGCTTAGATCATCTCTGAATTTTGTCAGCCATGGATCTTATAACAAACTTCATCTCTTACCTCGAAATCATAAGCAATTTCCAACTCATCAATTTCAGTCGGTTGTTATAACATTTAATATTTTCATCCATACTCGATTAATACTGAATACATCGGTGATAACTAACTCAGTTATTACTATCACTCAATATACACAAGACCGACTCAGTGTATACACAAATCTTTAATTACCAACCACATTAACTTGTTCAATTCCGATCTCTTCTTCATAAAAGAATAATGTAACATGCTCAAGTCAACAATATAATTTCATAGACTCATCAATAAGTTACCCAATGTATACCTTATCCTTATAAGTCATATCCATCTTTTCCTTATGTAGATGTCTCATTTCTTCACTATTTCTTCCTTCTACAAATGTTTAGATATTTGTAACTATCATGATAAGTATAGTCAGAACTAGTTAACATCAATGACAACATATCGATTGATTTAATCATCTTACATATCACTTTGATAGCTCAGTGATCTCTAATCACTGTTTCTTCAATTTATCAAGATATTCAATCAGTTGTAGGTCAAAAAGAGAGAGAAAGCGATCATAATGAACATCTATATTTTGTGTGATTTTTAAGCTTTAACAGGAGTGTATCAAGTCAATGGAAAACATGAATGCAATTGGTCAAAATGTCAACCTTTGGATCAAATCATATAGAATTTTGTTGTTGGGATTAATCATTATATTCAAGTTTCATGTTGAAATGATGTTTTCACAATCCACTTATAACCTCTTATAAAGTTGCCTAATTTTTTATTGTCAGAAATTCCTTGTTAGCATTAAATATATAATAAAACCCACACCGTCGAACTAGAATACATGTATGTTGCACTAAACATGCTGTCCTCCCTATTTTCATTCATTCCCTATGCCCTGTCCAACAATTCATTTGGCAGACTGGGAATTTTGATTCATTTACATCTGTCCAAAATAGGTATCAATTCCAATAGCTTACAACGTAACAACCATTTCCATGAGTGGGAGAGTAGGAGGTATTAAATTGTAATAACTATGTATGAAATGTTGGAAAATTGTATCAAAATCATGGATGACCATTAAAAGAAGAAAAAGAAACCAACCAACCATTTAAAAAAAACATGGGCAGCCTTTCAAATAAGCTATTTTGCTAGAAAATTTTTGTAATCTGCAATGGCCCTAGGCAAAGGCATCGACTCTAATTAAAGATGTATTTCAAGTTGCCCATCTATATAGTTTGGTGAAGAAGGGCGTACATTTTCTGATTCCTTGATTGGGTAGTAATCTTTCAAGGCTTTTATCTCAGACCTCGTGAGAGGTATTGAAAAACTGTGAGATGATACAAGACCATGTTTTTTGTTGGACTACAACTGATTTAGAATTTGATTGAAGGATCTGTGATTACATGATCATTGAGAAGTTACTGATTAGATATGGAATATGATTAAATCAATATTATGTTGTCATTGATGTCAACTAGTTTGACAACACTTATCTTGTAAGTTACTATACTGAGACATCTGAAGAAAGGTGGAAAAGAGATGAAGAATAGAGAAATCTACATGAGGAAAGATGTACATGATAGATGAGGATAAGGAACACATTGAGTAACTTTTTGGTAGGTCTATGACTTGATGGTATTGACTTTGTTATGTTGCATTCATCTATAATGAAGTATAGAGCTGAAAGACACAAAATAGTGCTATCGGTAAATGAAGCACTTCTAATATACACCGATGGAGTGTAGTGTATACCAACCACAGTATTAACCGAGCAGTGTTCACCGATGCATTCTTTGTTAATCAAGGAGGACAGAATGAATTAAATGATCAGTTTAGCTGATAAGATTGATGAGCTGGAAAGAGTATAACATCGAGGTAATAGATAATGTTTGTTACAAAGATCAACGACTGACAAAATCCAAGGAAGATCTAACAAAGTAGATTGAAATGTGTTATTGACACAAGTACCAAGAAAGTTTTAAGCAGAAAAATCTATGAATGAGGTTAAGCAAAAAAATCTGATGGTGGAGAGGAAAATGATTTACTCATCTATATAAGAGAACATAATTTAGTTAAAAAAAAGATGCTGGAAGAAGAAGAAGAAGCTGCAGGAATTTTACGTGAACAAGCTTTCATGCATTCTGATCATACTGGTTAGTAAGAACCGAGCTGTAGAACAGTTATCGAGCTATAGAGAGCTATTAACGACAGACAATAAGTTGATACAGTATTGAATCTGGAGTGAATTATTGATCAGAAGGATTTTATGGACTGAATATTGATCTGTAATCTGCAATTGAAGTTGTATTAAGGTAGGTCATTTTACTGTTACATATTTAACCATTGTATACAATTTAAATCTCTTAACCGAGTGGACTCTAAAATTCTTATGATGTATCATTCATAGAATGAACATTGTTATCCTGTCAACCCCATAGTCAATGCTGGTTGGACGATAACTTCTAGTCTAAAATCCTCTAACAAGGTCACACCTAATAGTGTGTTTGTAACCTTTAATAGGGTTGGGTCTTAACTGACCTCACTTTAGAAGAGTGAACAATTTTGGGTTGCCGGTCCTAGGTGGTTTTTCCCTTTACAGGGTTTCCACGTTAAATCTCTTGTGTTATGTGTTGATTGTGATATTTGTTTGTTATCATACTTTGCATATTTCATGTTAGATTTGATTGGTAATCTGTTATAGTATTAGACTAGTAATCAGTAAAAGCACAGCCAGTGAGAGTTATTATTATTTACCGACGAGTAGAAAGTGAAGAAATTGTTTTGAATTATACATTTTGTTTTGGGACACTAGATAACTGATTCACCCCCCTCTCAGTTATTCTAACAATTGGTATCAGAGCTTTGGTTGCTTGGAACAAAGTTTTAAGGACTTAAGCATAAAGGTCTCAAGATGTATAAGAGGGAAGTACTGAAACTAAACAAAGAGAACACCTAGTATGGCAAAGCAGAATGAAGCTGCACATATCTAGAATTGGGAACTCAGCGCTAGAGCTGATGGAAAATGGCTACATGCAACCGCCCACTAGTCCCCTAACTGTTGATCAACTGAAGGATAAGCATGAACACAATGTTACTATGATGGAACTTGCTACTACCTATACCAACGCTGAATTTGAAGATATCAAGACATGCACAACTGCCAAAGGAATGTGGGATAAGTTAGCACAAATCTACAGTGGAGATCTGAATGTCAAAAGAGCCTGAGCTAAAAGTCTAAGAGGCAGATTTGATGATATGAGAATGAAAGAAGGTGAGAACATTGTCTAATATTCAAATAGACTAAAAAAAGTGGTACATGCTATTAGAGCATCTGATGGAGTGATTGATGATGAAACAGTGATAAGCAAGATTCTCAGAACTTTGCTACCAGTTTATGCAATCAGGATTTTTACAATTCATGAAACAAGAGCTACATCCAACCTTACTCTTGACACTCTGATTGGTAAACTTACAACCTTTGAATTAAACAACTTTGATAACCTAGAAGATATATATATATATATATATAAGGAGATTTATATATACCTAGAAGAAGGTTTACAAAACTAACCAAGGAGATAGCATGAAAAGAAAAGCCGCAAATGTGAACCAGCTACCCTTATACTTAAAATGTTCTAACTAATAATACAAGAGTCCTAGCATAATGATGATAATAAGTGTTGATCTCAATCAAGTAACATTATTCTTCAATTGTGTGGCCATGATTCTATCTAACGGACATATAGGGGTGTTTATAAATGATTCATTTTTTCCCCATGCCATCCATAAATGTGCCTTGAGTTCAAAAATCACCTATATGAACCAGTCTAATATATATAAATACAAATCCCAAACCTATCTGTGTTTGCATATATTAATCTGAAGAGAAGAAATTATAAGATTCTCTGAGAATGGCCTTTGACACTCTTTACAATTTTGTTATAAGCATCTATAAATAGGTATTTTTATAAGCATATCTGAGAAACAAGTGTTACCCAATGTTTTCCCATCTTATCCATTTGGCCTGGTCTGCTCTGACTAACAGTTTAGTCTTGTTTTAGCCCTCAAAGGACTTCCTAGTTCATATGCCTTTCGGTTCTCTAGTTTAAAAGACTATTAAATTCATATGAGCCCCCTAAAGCACCCACGACCTATCCTAAGAAGAAATTTTCCCCCTTCGGGGCACTATACCACATAACATCCTGAGGAAGACCCCCCAGATCTTCTCTCTAAAGGCCTAGCACATGATCACATAGAGCATTTTCACCTTATGCGATCATGTGACTAGGGTTACATCATGTGCCCGACTCTTAATAATACCACGGGCCCAGCACACAGTTAAGGGTAAGATGTTACAATTTGTCGCATGATCGTATGCGGTCCTCTAACCGCATGCAACCTGATGCAAGAGCATCCTGGGTGTAAGAGCAATCTTGCATCACCCAAAAAAAAAAAAAAATATTTCTATTTTTTTTAATTCAATAAGGGCTATTTTGTGCAGAGCTGCTATTTATGGAAAGTTACTATTTTTGGTAATTTTTGTATGTGCTCAGAATGATCTGATTTCTTTCTTGGAGGTTCATTTTGGTCATATAAGTCTGCCAGTAAAGTTTCATTGCCAGATCAAGTGTATATTGGAAGATATTAAAGATTTTCGGTATTGGCAGCAGGGTACAGAAACTTTGAACTCAGTTTTGAAGGCTTTAGAGGCTCCAGATGAGGTCAAAAATTTGGGTGACTGGTGCTTGCGCAGGTTAAGCCTGTAGAGCACTTCGTGGCGTTTCTGAAATGGGGTTATAATAGCCGATCGGGTCAACTGGTGATGACTTATGGTCTTCGAAAGTTGGGCCATCCGAAATGGCGGAAAATAATTTTCTTCAAAATTTCTGTTCGGGTTTCAAAGGTTATCTTGAGCTGACTATGATTTAATAAAATGTAAAATAAAATAATTCTAAGTTTGGTCGGCCTTATTGGCTAAAATTCTGGAACCTTCTCAGGCGGTGGAAAATTGTCTATATAAGGAAGGCTGTATTATTGTCTTAGGCAGTTCATAATAGTTCCGAGTAGTAGATCTGGGTATTGATTTGAGGCTTTGTCCTATAGAATATTGTAAGGGAATGCCCATTTGGCTTACATATTGTAATTCTGAAAGTTTGTAATTCCACATTTTTGAAGATAATAAGAAGCCAATTTTTTGTTCTTGCATATTATTGTTGTTGTTTCTCTATTTCTATTATGTGTTTGTGGTATTAAGGGGAGCACTCTTCATCAAGTGGTATCAGAGCAGGAGTTCTTGAGTGTGTAAATAAAGCACCGACTGTGAGGCAGTTTGCACCAGGACCGTGGCTACAGTTTCAGTGCGCATCGCGAAAATGCCTCCACGAAGAGAACGTGGCAGAAGAGCTGGTGCTGTGACACCTGAGGTTAGAGAGCTGTAGAGACAAGTGCGAGCATTGCAAGAAGAGATTCGCAGAGGAATGAATCTTAATGTCAGAGATGAAAGCGAGGATGAAGCCGAAGAAGAATATCAAGAAGGAGAAGCTGAAATTATGAACCAGGAGGAAGAAATACTTTTTCGGGCCATTTCTAAGATTGGGAAAAGACCTAAGATTGAGGTTCCTACATTTTCTGGAAATCTTAACTCAGAAAAATTGATCGACTGGATCAATGAATGTGAGGAATATTTTGAGTATGAAGATGTTGAGGATCCTGATAGGGTCAAGTTTGCGAAGGCCAGGCTGAAAGGTCATGCGAAGATATGGTGGCAAGAGATTCAGTTGGAGTGAAATAGAAGGGGAAAGGAGAAAATCATGAGATGAGATCGGATGGTGGATAAATTGAAGCGATAGTTCATTCCTATTGATTATGAGCTTGACCTACTGAAGAAAATGCAGAGTTTGAAGCAAGTAGGAAGATCTATTCAGGAGTATACAGAGAAGTTCTATCGACTTCTCATCAGAACAGGCCATGCAGAAACTGATAAGGAGAAAGTTGCCCGATACCTTAATGGGTTAAGGCCAAGCATTCAAGAGGAGTTGAATATGGTTCGAATGAACAGTATTGAAGAGGCATACCAGTTTGCCCTAAAAGTAGAGGAAAAGCTGAACAAGAAGTTTGAGAGCAAACAAAACGGAAGAGGTCGCAGTGGATGATCTGGTGGACGGTCATATGGTGGCCGAAATAAAGATCTGAAAAAGAAGAATGAGGCCAGTAGCAGTCAGAATCAACGAGGAAATAATTTCAATCGCTTCTAGGATCAGAATAATAGAGATTAGAGAGGAAGAGGAAGAGGACAAGGATCTGGAAGAGGTGGCTTCCATGGAACATGTTTTCACTATGGAGAAGAAGGTCATAGGGCATTTGAATGTCCTCAGCGCCAAGGCAGAATAGACAGCAGAAATGAAAGCCAAGCCAGAGTTGCACATGTAGATGAAGATGCCAGATCATCAAATTTTGAAGATGCTAAAAGAGGAGAAATGTTGATTAACACAAGAGTCCTGTTGAGTGGTGAGAATGAACCTGAGCAAAGGAGGAGCCTGTTTCGCACTAGGTGCAAGTGTGAAGGTAAATTTTGTGATGTGATTATTGATAGTGGAAGCACTGACAATTTGGTGTCAGAAGAGATGGTGACAAAGTTGAAGCTCAAGAGATAGAAACACCCACATCCATATCGGATTGCCTGGGTACAGGATGACCACAAGGTCATGGTCAATGAACAATGCCTGGTGAAATTCAAGATTGGTGGATACCAAGATGAGGTATTGTGTGATATCATATCTATGGATGCATGTCATATGTTGTTGGGTAGACCATGACAGTTTGACAGATGTGCTGTACATGATGGTCGTGCGAATACCTATTCCCTGACAAAGGATGGAGTGCGACATAAGCTAAAACCATTGAAGGAGACTGAAGAAAAGGTATGTGGTAATGCAAGGATAAATTTTGTTGATGGAAGAAATTTCCTAGATGGTATGAGGCATGAGCATGTATGTTTTTCTTTAATTCCAAAAGCTGGTAAAGATGAAGTAGAAGATGTTCTTGTAGAAGTTGCAGATTTGTTGAATGAGTTTCAGGATATTGTATCCGATAACGTGCCTGATAGATTACCACCAGTCAGGAAGATCAGTCATCAGATGGATTTGATCCCAGGAGTGAGTTTGCCAAATAAGGTAGCACACAGAATGACACCTGCAGAAAGTGACGAGTTGAACAGACAAATACATGAACTGTTACAGAAAGGATTGATCCATGAGAGTCTGAGTCCCTGTGCTGTACCAGTGGTATTAGCACCAAAGAAGAATGGAGAATGGAGGATGTGTACAGATTCCAGAGCAATAAACAAGATCACAATCAAATATAAGTTTTCATTGCCACGAATGGATGATATTATGGACTGTTTGAGTGGAGCTATGTATTTCTCAAAGATAGATCTAAAGAGTGGATATCACCAGATTCGGATCAGAGAAGGAGATGAATGGAAGACTGTCTTCAAGACAAAGGAAGGACTGTATGAGTGGTTAGTCATGCCTTTTGGGCTAACCAATGCACCGAGCACTTTCATGCAGCTCATGAATGAGGTTCTGAAAGAATTTCTAGGTAAGTTTGTCATTGTTTACCTAGATGATATTTTAATTTTTAGCAAGATATTGGAGGAACATATGATGCATATTCGTATGGTGTTTGAGAAGTTGAGAGATGAGAAATTGTTGATTAATTTGAAGAAGTGCAGTTTTGTGAAGAAAGAGTTAGTGTATTTGAGATTTGTAGTTTCAGCAGAAGGTCTAAAAATAGACCCAGAGAAGGTACAGACTATCCTTGAATGGCCTACTCCAAGGAGTGCTACTGAGGTAAGATCTTTTCATGGTTTGACTAGCTTTTACAAAAAATTTATCAGAAATTTTAGCAGTATTTGTGGTCCCTTGACTGAAACAATGAGAGGGGATAGAAAAGAGTTTAAGTGGACTAATGGGGCAGAAAAGAGTTTTCAATTGTTGAAACAAAAAGTTACAGAACAACCTGTTTTAGCACTTCAAGATTTTAATAAGGTGTTTCAAGTAGATTGTGACGCTAGTGGTACTACAATAGGAGCTGTTATGAGCCAAGAAGGTAAACCTGTTGCTTATTTTAGTGAGAAGTTAAATGATGCCAAGAGGAAATATTATGTTTATGATCACAAATTTTTTGCTATAGTTCAGGCATTAAAGAAGTGGAGACATTATCTACTTCCTAAGGAGTTTGTTTTGTATACTGATCATCAATCTTTGCAATATTTGAATAGTCAAGGAAAATTGAATCAAAGACATTTGAAATGGGTTGAGTTTTTGCAGAGTTATACATTTGTTTTGAAACACAGGAGTGGAAAGTCTAATAGGGTTGCAGATGCTCTTAGCAGAAGGCAACTATTGCTGACAGAAATGCAGATTGAAGTGGTTGGGTTCAAGGAACTCAAGAATTTGTATCCAGAGGATCTTGATTTTGGTGAAGTTTAGAAATCTTGTACATAACCTGTTACTCTAGACAGGACGAAATGGTTGGATTTCATCATCCAGGATGATATGCTATTCAGAGGGAGTCAGTTGTGCATTCCATGAAGTTTTATGGGGGAGCATCTCATCAAAGAGAATCATAGCGGAGGATTGGCTGGACATTTTGGTCGTGATAAAACTCATGGTTTGGTTAGTGAGAATTATTATTGGCCACAGTTGCAACAAGATGTGAAGAAGTTTGTACAGAGTTGCAGAGTATGTCAGATGGTGAAAGGAGTGAAGCAGAATACAGGGTTGTATCAGCCATTACCTATACCAGAGAAGCCTTGGGAGGATATCAGTATGGACTTTGTTCTTGGTTTACCGAGAACTCAGCGGGGACATGATTCAATTTTTGTGGTGGTTGACAGATTTTCAAAGATGACACATTTCATTCCCTGCAAGAAGACTAATGATGCTGTTCATGTAGTAGAATTGTTTTTCAAAGAAGTGGTGAGACTACATGGTTTTTCAAAGACCATAGTTTCAGATCGAGATACTAAGTTTGTTGGATATTTCTGGCGGACATTGTGGAAGAAGTTGAAGACAGATTTGAAATTCAGTTCATCACATCATCCACAGACTGATGGATAGACAGAGGTGGTGAATAGAAGTTTGAGAAATCTGCTGAGATGTTTGGTTGGAGATAAGCCAACAGGATGGGATTTGATTTTATCATAGGCAGAATTTGCATACAATAATTTTGTCAATAGAAACACTGGTAAATCACCATTCTAGATTGTATATGGAAGTAGTCCAAGAAATGGATCTGAATTGAGAAAGATAGATAAAGGAGAAATAAGTAGTGCTGAAGCTGAAGATTTTGCAGAACACTTGAAGAACATCCATGAGGAGGTGAGGAAGCATATTACCAAGATGAATGCGCAGTATAAGGCTAAGGCAGATGAGAAAACGAGGCATAAGGAATTTCAGGTTAGAGATGAAGTCATGGTTCATTTGTGGAAGGAGCGATTTTCGGTTGGTACATATAACAAGATGAAAATGAAGAAGTTTGGACCATGTAGGATACTGAAGAAACATGATTCAGGAAACGCATATGAGGTAGAATTGCCTACTGAGCTAAATATTTCACCAGTGTTTAACATTTCAGATCTGACAGAGTATCATGAAGGAGGTGTTGAAGATGAGATCACAGCAACACAGTGGAGTATTCCAGCAACTAGTTCAGACACTAAGGAGATCGAAGATATACTGGACAATCGTGTTGGCAGAAGCACAAGGAATAGGACATATGAAGAATATCTGGTCAAGTGGAAAGGATGACCTGTTGAAGATTCATCATGGCTGACAAAAGAGGAGGTTAGCCGTCTTGGTTTTCCTCTGCACACCTGAGTCATGATAGGGTCACTTCTCAAATTACCCTGGGTGTCTGATGCAGGAGCATCCTGGGTGTAAGAGCAATCTTGCATCACCCAAAAAAAAAAAAAAAATTTCTATTTTTTTTAATTCAATAAGGGCTATTTTGTGCAGAGCTACTATTTATGGAAAGTTACTATTTTTGGTAATTTTTGTATGTGCTCAGAATGATCTAATTTCTTTTTTGGAGGTTCATTTTGGTCATATAAGTCTACCAGTAAAGTTTCATTGCCAGATCAAGTGTATATTGGAAGATATTGAAGATTTTTGGTATTGGCAGCAGGGTACAGAAACTTTGAACTCAGTTTTGAAGGCTTTAGAGGCCCCGAATGAGGTCAAAAATTTGGGTGACGGGCACTTGCATGGGTCAAGCCTGTAGAGCGCTTCGTGGCATTTCCGAAATGGGGTTATAATAGCCGATCGGGTCAACTGGTGATGACTTATGGTCTTCGGAAGTTGGGCCATCCGAAATGGCGGAAAATAATTTTCTTCAAAATTTCTGTTTGGGTTTCAAAGGTTATCTTGAGCCGACTATGATGTAATAAAATGTAAAATAAAATAATTCTAAGTTTGGTCGGCCTTATTGGCTAAAATTCTGGAACCTTCTCAGGCGGTGGAAAATTGCCTATATAAGGAAGGCTATATTATTGTCTTAGGTAGTTCAGAATAGTTCCGGGTAGTAGATCTGGGTATTGATTCGAGGCTTTGTCCTACAGAATATTGTAAGGGAATGCCCATGTGGCTTACATATTGTAATTCTGAAATTTTGTAATTCCACATTTGTGGAGATAATAAGAAGCCAATTTTCTATTCTTGCATATTATTGTTGTTGTTTCTCTATTTCTGTTATGTGTTTTTGGTATTAAGGGGAGCACCCTTCATCACAACCATGCGACAAACTGCCAGCAGTCAAGAAGTAAACATTCCATGCTGGTCGCATGATAATTTGACGGTCAACAAAGGACTACAAAACTCCAGTGGTGGGCCCTAAGGAGGTGGCGTGTCCACTTCTTAGTGGCTGGCGAAGTACAGAGCCTATGATGGGTCATCAGGTGGTGATGTGGTCGGCTCCTATTGGGCCATGGGGTACAGGAGGCAGGTCTAGCAGGCCCAGATGTTTGATGTGGCAGCAAAGACAATTTTAAGTGGCTAGTTGCTTGATCGCATGCGGCCTTTTGGGCTCATGCGATCATGCGACCAACGATCAATTCAAGTGGTGCAACTATTAGTTATATTCTTGTACATAGTACTTTTGAGAACATATTTTATTGTTTTTATGCATTCTCATCTTTTGTTTTCCTTTTAATATATATATATATATATATATATATATATATATATATATATATATATATATATATATATATAAACACTTGACTACATAAGTATACACCTTTATATAAGTGTATGCTTACAAGTGTGTAAATGATTTGTTTTGGTTTTATTTATTAATCGTTTATTAGTCTTCTTATCTTTTTTGTTTTTGTTTGCTTCTCATACTATTAATTTAGTGTTTGCTTTTCTTTTTATTAATTAGTTTTAGGTCATCTTTGTTTGCATTTTTATTTTTTATTATATATTTATATTATAATTATGGTTATTGTTTACTCTATAATATATTTATCTTCTATTATTTTCTTTTATATCTCTTAATTTTAATAGCTTTTCCATTTTTCTCTTTGCTCTGTGTCTTTATTTTTATTTTATATACAATATGTATATTTTTATTGTTTATCTTTTTTATTATTTTTGTATACTTTTTGTTTTATTTTATTAATACTCTGTTTTTGTTTGTTGTTTTTGGTCTTTTCAGGTGTCACTGTCATTCCTTTTGCTTCCTCTCTCTCCCTCTTTCTACCTTTCCCCCTCTTTTTAGTTGGTTGAGCTTGCTACTCTATTCATCTCATCATTTGCTCTTTGTTAGTATCATCCTAATGATGGATGACGGAGTGTGATCCGAAATGTTGATGCAAAAATATTCATGTAGTCGAATCCAGAAATAGCTCAGATGTTCTTTTGTATTCAAAGAAAAATAAAAAATATATATTAAGGCACCTAAAAATATCTAAAGTAATTTTGCTAACTTTTACATGAAATTATTTATCATTTTTGTAATAACATAATCACTAGTAACTAAAACTAGGTTCTTATTTCCTTACATTCATTTCGGGTAGAAGCTTTAAGTTCAGATTGTGTTTGTACCTCTGAATGCCCACCAGGAAAGACAAGGTGCCTTGGAAATTCTCCCACATTGTGACTTCTTCTTAATACAAGAACAAAGTTATCAATTGTCTGAACAATTGCTCCATTTCCCAATGGACTTAAAGTGTATTTGCATTGCTCTACATCATCTAACACATAAATATAAGTTGTAAGTTTTCAAACATGATAGATAACATCTAGCACATGAAAGAACATCCAAGCCACCAATCCTGAGAAACAAATAGGTATAAGCATCTATAAATAGGTATTTTTATAAGCATCTCTGAGAAACAAGTGTTACCCAATGTTTTCCCATCTTATCCATTTGGCCTAGTTTGCTCTGACTAACAGTTTAGTCTTGTTTTAGCCCTCAAAGGACTTCCTTGTTCATATGCCCTTCAATTTTCTGGTTTAAAAGACTATTAAATTCATATGAGCCCCCTAAAGCACCCGCGGCCTATCCTAAGAATAAAATTGCCCCCTTCGGGGCATTATACCACATAACATCTTGAGGTAGACCCCCCAGATCTTCTCTCTAAAGGCCTAGTCGCATGATCGCATAGAGCATTTTCACCTTATGCGATCATGTGACTAGGGGTTACATCATGCGCCTGGCTCTTTATAATACCACGGGCCTAGCACACAGTTAAGGGTAAGATGTTACAGTTTGTCACATGATTGCATGCGGCCTTCTAACTACATGCGACCATGCGACAAACTACCAGCAATCAAGAAGCAAACATTTCATGCTGGTCGCATGATAATCTGATGATCAACAAAGGACTACAAAACTCTGGTGGTGGGCCCTAAGGAGGTGGCGTGTCCACTTCTCAGTGGCTGGTGAAGTACAGGGCCTACGATGGGTCATCAGGTGGTGATGTGGTCGGCTCCTGTTGGGCCATGGGGTATAGGAGGCAGGTTTAGCGAGCCCAGATGTCTGATGTGGCAGAGAAAATAGTTTTAAGTGGCTAGTCGCATGATCACATGCGGCCTTTTGGGCTCATGCGATCATGCGACCAACAATCAATTCAATTGGTGCAACTATTTTTTCGTGAGCTAATCTTCTACAGAGAGTGTTGCATGTGTGGGTAGCTAGAAATGATGTTTATGGAGGCGGTTGCCTACTAAAATATACAATAGAACTATTATACGGTGAAGATTATGAAAAGAGTCTATTTTCTACCACCCAAAAAAGACCTAAACTCCAAATTTAGCTCAAGAACAAACCCTACTATGCCAGACCTAATTCTTACAAATGATAGTACAACCCCAATTGAATATATATATATATATATATATATTACACATCATAACTTGACTCCAGCATGTGGGGTACTGAAATTCCATCATCTCTACAAGGATACAAATGAGGCAACATAAAAAATTTGATAAAAATAGCTAAGGAGTAGCTACGACAAAGGACATCCTCAGAAAGCCCAGGCACAATCCCTCTAAGAGAGAGGGGTGCATATCTTGGGATAAAGGATAAATATTATATATCTCTGAGTTAAGGTTAATAAGAATACAATCAACATCCTCTGTAGCTAAGTCTTGAGTGGCAGGAGTTTGTAAGATTCATAATTGTGGAAGGATTGCCCCCCCTGGTCATCATGCTATCTCCACCTTAGCAAGATCCAAGAGCCTGATCTTTGAAGTTCACCATACCTCCTAATCATTTCAAATTATTAATAATGCTGATGGAATTCTAACATCTCATGATGCGAGGTTACAAGGATTTTAATTATTACCCTGCTCATAATCTCTGAAATTCTAATCTGTATCTAACATGACAAGGCTATGCTGATTTGTCAAGAATGTGGTGAAAATTCATAGCAATATTGTTAATAAGCACAGGATAGAGAGGAGCAATGTTGATCCTATGCCTATGCTATCTGGATAACCTACTCTGTTATGAGATTTGACCTTCTAATCAAAAGGAAGTGTACCCAGTTTGTTGATCCTATTTATACTAGATAGAGCAATTGTGCTATTCCTTACATGCAATGAGTGTCTCTTTTATATACAAATTATTAATTAAAAATTCACTAACCTTCCATAAGAGATGGCTAATATTTAAGTCTATTCTATTGAATCATATTAATCTAATGGATTTAAGTTAATTATGATTACTATAATTAATAGTTCCTCTGCAGGGTTCCAATATCCTGATAGGGAAAAGAGAATGCCAAACTTACATCTATGTTTATCAAAGGGGATGATCTCTGTCCTTACCTTAATTTGGTTAACCAATTTAATTTTTTTTTATAAATACTGTTCCAATATTGTCACTCCGTTTGCCCCTAGATTAGCTAGCTTGTCAGCCTCTGTGTTTCCTTCTCTATAAGTATGTCTGATTTCATACTTTGTGAAGTTTTCCATAAATGAATTAATCTCTTCTATTTTTGAGTTCAAAATCCAATTGGGAGTTCTTTTAGTGCGAATAGCATTGACAATGATTTGGGAGTCTCCTTCAATAATTGCTTGTTTAATGTTAAGATACTTACATAGTTTAAGTCCTAACACCGCTAAACATTCAGCCATATTGTTTGTTGTAGGGTTGATGGGTCTTGAAAATTTAGTGACAACTTCTAACTTCTAGTTATGAATGATCCCTCCAATACCTACTATCCCAGGATTACCTCGAGATGCTCCGTCAAAATTGAGTTTATACCATCCTTCTTTCGAGGGTAGCCCTTTGCATGATGTTCAGTCTGATTTGGTTTTGGTACCCCCTTTACCATAGAGGGGAGGGATTGCTAATTTTGGCCATTTGCACCTGATTTTGTTGTCCCAGCTTTTAAAAGAATCTTCATAGCTCAATTTGTCCTTGAGTTTGCTATTAATAATTTCTACGACAGATGCTTCTATCTTGTTTGTGATCGAGTTCCAAGGTAGTTTTTGATCAGTAAAGATTCTTCTGTTTCTTTCTTTCCATATTTCCCAAACTACTATTGAAGGTGCAATTGTCCATATATCTTTATATAAGTTGTCTTTATATATAGAAGGCCAAGCTTTGAGGTTGCTGATTAAATCACAATGTGAAGCAGATTTCCATCCTAAACTCTGATGAAGCCAATTCCAGCAGTTTTGAGAAAAAGGATAGTTAAGGAGGATGTGATTAACATCCTCGGAGTGGTTTTCACATAAAGGGCATCTAGATGGCCCTTTGAAACCTAGTTTATTAAGCCTATCTGCAGTAAGGATTCTATTTTGCAAAGCCGCCCATAGAAACATACCAGCTTTAGGGAGGCAAGATTTGTTCCAACATAGGTTCAAAGGAATGTCTATATTATCCAAATTTTGGTCCCTAATAATAGAATTGTATCCCTCCTTAACCGAGAATTTTCTATTATTAGATCCTGCCCATATTAAAATATCTGATCTATTTTTAGGTGTTATCACTCTATCATTTAAGATTGCTAGAAGGATTTTCTTCTTGTGCCATAACTCATCAATTTCATTTAGATCACTCCAAGTAGACTCTTCCTTCTTACATAGGTAGTCCTTAAGGTGTAAGCCTATGACTCTTTTGCATTCTTCCATAAATTTGTTGGAGAAGCCCAGTTTATTGAGGGGGGTAAGGCCTGCCCACGAATCGTCCCAAAATAAAGCTTGATCTCCTACTCCAATATCCCAAGTTAGATACTTGCTAATAATCCCTCTGCAATCCTTAATAAAATTCCATATCCGAGATCCTTTGACATGTGAGTGAGACTTGAAAATATTGATGGGGTCCGACTTGGGAATGTATTTGTGTAATAATATGGAAGCCCACTTACTACTTGATTCTTGGTACATTCTCCATATAAGTTTGGCCCCCAGGGCTTGGTTTTGCCATAGTAGATTCTTGATGCCTAGACCCCCTTTTGATAGCAGTTTGCATAGAGTATTCCATTTAATAAGGGCCAATTTTTTGTCTTCTGAGGGACCTTGCCAATAGAATTCTTAGAACATTTTATCTAATTCCTTTTTGATGCTAATCAAAAGGGGAAGAACAAACAAATGATATGTGGAAATGGTTGAAAGGACTGATTTGATCATTGTTGACCTACTCGCCTTAGTCAGCCACTTACCTTTCCATGAGCTCTTCTTGTTTTGTACTTTGGTTAAGACTTGTTGCCAAAGTTTGGAAGATAAGATACCTGTATCTAGGTCAATACCTAAGTATTTGCATGACAATTTGCCAAGTTTGTATCCCATCATACTACAAGTTTCCTTTTCGAGTTCTGGACGAGTATTGATGAAGAAAATTTCTAACTTAGTGGGGTTAACATATTGACCTGAGGCTTTCGCATAAATATTTAAAATACTTCTGAAAGCCCTTGCTTCTTTTTTGTTAGCATAGCCTAGTAAAATCGTGTCATCCGCAAACTGCTGATGAGTAATATTAGGAACATTTTTCGAGGCCTTCAAACCCAATATATTCCCTTCCATTTGTTGTTTTGTAATCGATCTTCCTAATGCTTTTTCCATAATGACATAGAGAAAAGGGGACAACGGGTCTCCTTGCTTGATGCCCTTGGATATACTAAAGAAGCCTTCCGGTGTGCCATTGATAAGAATCGATATTTTGGGGCTTGAGATGCAATTAAAGATAAGATTAATCCACTATTTAGAAAAGTCAAACGCTTCCATACATTTACAAAGGAATCTCCAATCTACTTTATCGTATGTCTTTTGGATGTCAATTTTCATTAGCATACTAGGTTCTTTTGTTATTTGTGCAGTATGGACTACTTCTTGTGCTATAATAATTCCATCCAAAATTGATCTATTTGCTATAAAACCCATCTGCTCTTCCAAAATAATAGTTGGAAGGAAAGTTTTGAGTCTATTTGCTAAGCATTTAGAAAGGATCTTATATATGGTATTACATAGGGAGATAGGTCTGAAATCCCCTGGTTCCGTACTCTCATTTTTCTTTGGTAATAAAGTAAAAAAGGTGTTGTTAATTTCACTTAAAATAGAACCCGAGTTCCTAGTAGCTTCCACTGCTTGCCATACCTCTTCTCCAACAAAATGCCAACATTTTTGGAAGAAGCCTGCTTGGAAACCATCTGGACCTAGAGCTTTATCCGGATGGAGTTGAAACACTGTAGCTTTGACCTCCTCTATTGATAGCTTATTATTTAGAATTTTGTTGTCTGAATCCGAAATCAGCTTAGGAATGGCTTTAAGCATTTCATTTTGGGCATTGAGATCAGATGCTTCTGTGGTGTTGAGAAGGGAATTATAAAACTTCGTAAGGACATTTGATATCCACTCAGGGTTCTCTGTAATATGTCCCTCAACTGTCTTGATTTTGGCAATTTTGTTAATGCTCCTTTTATAATTGGTTGTGTTGTGAAAGAATTTAGTATTACTATCACCCTCCTTAAGCCAAGACTCCCTGTATTTTTGCCTCCAGAAGATCTCTTCTTTGAGGAGGATATCATTGTATTTAGCCATTAGTTCTTTTTCCTTGTGATAACTAAGATCGTCCATACCTTTTTCTATTACTATATTATTAAGCTTAGTTATTTCTTTTTCTACCTGGGTTTTTTCTTCGAAAATGTTATTGAAATTATTCTTATTCCACTCTAACACTTTATTCTTGATAAATTTTAGTTTTGCTATTAAGCAGAACATTTTCGATCCTTTAATCAAGATTTGGTTCCACCACTCCTCAAGGAGGTTAATGAATTCTAGGTTTTGGAATCACATAAATTCAAACTTAAATAGGTTTCTCGACGGTTTGGAATTTTCTGTTATGGTAAGCCTGACAAGGAAGTGATCTGATCTTGCTTCTGGTAGTATTTCCACACTGACTATTTGATTAAAGTTTTTGGAATTCGTTCTAGTAAAGAATCTATCTAGTTTTTCAGCTATGTAGCTGAAACCAGTTCTTCTGTTATTCCATGTATAAATTCCATTAATTGTATTTATGCTTATAAGATTGTTATCCACAACCCACTTACTAAAGTCTTTAAGGGCTTGCGGTATGTATTGTGAGCCCCCAAATTTTTCTTCTAAATTTAAGATAGCATTGAAATCCCCTCCAATGATAAAAGGTTGCTCTCGTTGTTTGATTAAAAGGGCTTGTATCTCCATCCATACTCTTCTTTTTCCTTCAGTGGAGATTGGCCCATATACATTAATTAGGTTAAATTTTAAATCTGATTTTAGACTTTTAATTGTTAGTGCCATCCAATTATCATTAGTGGATAGGGGTAGTGCCATCACTTTACGAGGATCCCATAAAACTGCCAGTCCACCTGAGAGGCCTGCTGAAGAGGCAAATTCAAATCTCCAAATACCCAATCGTTTGCTAAACTTAGTACTTTCCTCTCTATTAAGCTTAGTTTCCTGTATCAAAATGATGTTGGAATCGAAGTTTCTTAAGTATCTTTTAGTTAGTTGTTTGTTTGTTAGGGGCATTTAGACCCCTAACATTCCAAGTAGTGACTTTCATTGTTCTTTGGGAAGGACCTTCCCCTTCCCTATGTTCAGAATATCCGCTATCTTTTTTTGGTTGCCTGCATTGCCATCTAGAGCTCTCAGCTCAACGACAGACTTCCTACCTCTTTTCTTTTTGAGTTTATTAATATTAGGTGTGCTTAGACTACCTCTGTTTAGGGCTATGCCTAGCTCCCTATTTTCATTGGTTATCCCGAATAGGCCTTCAATTGCATCCTTAACCAAAGTTGATTCTCTGCCCTCCCCTATTGTTGAATTTTCCCGATTATTCAAGCTTTTTTGCTCATTTTCTAAGGGTTCAGCTCTGTCTATAATCTCTTTGCCATAAATTTCTATCAAATCTTCAGCTCTCCCTCGTAGGTCCAAATTAAGAGATTCTAACTCTAGGGGGATAGAAATAGCTTGTTCCAACCCATTGTTAGTGATTGGTTCATTTGTGGTTATATATTCTTTATCATTTATATCATCTTTATTTACGCTAGGCCTATCTATAGCTTATGTTCTAATATTTATGTTTAAGTGTTCTGAATATTTATCTGGGTTATCCTAACAAGCACTTACTAAGGCTTCCTTTCCTGGAGTTGAAGGAAAGGGAGACTGAATCAGCCTATCTTCCTGATCCCTATTTTCTTCTAAAATACATTCTTGAATTTGCTTAATTAAGATTTCCTTTTGGTGTTTTAGTTCATCGTAATCATAGATTTTATCCAAAAACGTGTCCATTAGATCATCTGTTAATGATTCTCCCAAGTAGTTAATGATTTGATTTACCTCCTCTTCTATTTTGTTTACCTGATCAACTAGTTCTATTACATTAGCACATTTAGATTTCAGAGTTTGTTTTGTTTGAGATCTAACATGTTTCCTTCATCTTAGGAGCAGATTTTGTTATTATTTTTTTCGGACTCTGTCTGATCTGATTCATCCCTGCTCATCTTTTCATTTGGTTCTTTCCTATTCATGTTTGAAGAGTTGATATTAATTGGAGATGATGCTACATTAGATTGGGGATTTTCTAGATCTACAGTAGGTCTACTAGCTGGTTTTTTCCTTATTATATTATTTTCTTGAACATTTGCTACCTTGTTAACCAGCAGTGGAGAGGGAGAGAGATTGCCTAAACCTTGGCCCCCTAGAGGTCTGCATACAAAACCTCCCCTATTATTACAAAGACTAACCTCAATATCCTTATTAGTTTGAGTTAAAAGATTTCTATTTTTGTGAGGTCTTAATGTAACTTTGTTTATCTCAATAAAGTTTTCTACAATTATTGGATTAATTATAATTGAGTTATTATTAAAACTTAATTGTGTGGGTGGAATATATTTTTGATGGTAATTCATCTCCATAATGATTATTTTGTCATCCTGTATAAGTGTAGATTCAGCTTCTCTTATAAATTTGCCTATTTTATTACCTATCAAGTAGAAGATTTCTTTGCTAAACAATTCCAAAGGAAATTTTTTAAGGGAGATAGCTTTTTCAGTTATGAAGTCCTTTAAATACATTGGGTTAAATAAAGGCATCCAATCAAATAAAGAGAAGGCAATGTTCCTGAATTTCATAACCTTATTATTCATAATGCTTTCCTTTAGTATTTTGTTATGACAGTCTATGTAAATGAAATTATCTCTAAGGGGTGATATACTTACCTCCTCTGGAAGTTGTGCCGATATTCCTTTTATCACATCATTAATTGATACTCCAACTCTATTACAGCAACAAATCAGTCCTGTTTCTGCTAAATATTTTTGTCTTTGTACAATATCATCATTATCTAATATGATAGTATCATACTGCAAATCATAGTAAATCTTACCTTTTTCCTGATGATTAAGGCACCTATGAGAAGGTGTATATACTGCATTGTTAGTGTAATTATGAGCATTACCAACTTTGATATCATGATTCTTCACATTCTTGGATGCTTGAACGAAAAGGGGCCTCTCCAACCGTCTCCGGTGAGGAGGACTATGTTTAGTAGTTGTGTTCAAATCATCAAAATCAACAGAGCTTATATTCTTGCTATGCTTATTAATTCCCTCATGAGAGGGTAGGGTTTTAGTGGGCTCGGGTAGGAATGTTTACCTGATGGAGGAAAGCCATCATTCCTATTGTACTGGTTCCTATAGCCATGATCCCCCAAAACCCTAGCCCTTTTATGCGGGGGGGTGTAAGATTGATCATTTTTATCAAACTCCCTAAGCAAATCAAATGAATTTTTTAGAGTGATTTTACTGCTAATGGATTTTTTTGGAAGAGATGTTACCACTTTTTTGCCTTTTACCAGATGCCATTCATCCTTTCGTGCTTTATTCCCCGTGGAAGACACCTTTTCCTCTGGAAATCCTCCTCCCCTCGTAGCAAGTAGAGGCTCGTCGGAGCTTTTAGCCGGGATTACCCTGGATGTCAGGGCCATTGCAGTCCCGGGGAGGTCATTCATTCTTATGCCTATTTGCCAAGCTGAGGATCTACCAAAATTGTGAGCTGAAGGGGCCTGAGTAGATACCGCTCCATCTTTCCCTGAATCAGAGTGGGTATGAAGAGGGACTTGCTTGAAATTATTTGCCCTATCCTACTCCTCGTTTGGCCTCCTCAACTTTGCATATTTTGTTTTTGCAAAGAAGACTATTTGTTCATCCAAAGATTTAACAGAGAAGATCTTATTTTCTGTTATCTTATTTCTGATATGATAGTCACTAGTGATTTGGGTTCCAATGTTAGAAACTAAAACCCTAGTTTTAGTTCGCTCAAAGCTCTTCAAGTTTTGATCTTTTATAACAGAGTCGTGATTAGAAGGGATATTGGTGTTGAGATGAGATTTGCTCATTGTTGAATCAGAGATCTTAGCCATAGACTTCTCATTTTCCTGCGATTCCAAAAGGCTTTTAGCCTTTTGTTTAGCAATAAACTCATTGAGGTGTTCATAGGTAGGATGAAGATGTCGAACATCCTTTTCTCTGCAATCCTTATACTTGTGCCCGTATGACCAATAGTTAAAATAGTAACTAGAGAACTTCTTTACCAGGCTTGCAGATTGAGTGTTCACATTAAGCACAGGAGAGGATGACAGATTTGTTGCAGCCAAGACAAGGTTTCTCGCTTTGGAGCGTTCATGATGTATTAACCCTAGCTTGACTTGCCAGTTCTGCAAAGCAATTTTCCGTTGTAATCTTAATTTTTGCATTTTCGCATCGCTTAAATTTTCGCATTAGAAATGACCAAGGATCCCTAATTACAATTAGACTTTATATATGGTTATAGTTAACATTTTGGATATTAAAAATATCAAAACTAGGGTGTTGACCCTATAGACAAACAAGCTATTAATGTAGCATTAACAACAAACTCACAGTAATAATCTATAATAGCAAATTACTATATAACTATAAAATTATAGAAAAATCTTTGGACGTATATCATAAAACTTAAAAAATAGCCAACCGGTGGCTAAGAGAGCACCACACTCCATTCATCTATGAGGAATTTGAAGGGGTCCTTGTAGTTACCCTCTTTTTCAACATCTTTGCCAAGAACTTTCTTTTGCATCAAGCACAATGTAGTAGCAGAGCTATGCGTAATTCTCAAGTTGAAGTGGGAGATGTTCACCATTTTCTTCTCCATTTCTAGAACCTTCTTCTTTAGGGCCTCCAAGTTCATTGTAGGGGTCTATTAGTTTGTACATGTACTAAATTCTCCACCGTGCTAGGTGGTTCCATTTTTGTACAATCTGAGATGTGAGTGGACTTGTCACTAATAATTTTTTTGGAGCTATCTTCCCCTTCCGCATCACCATCGTCCCCACCATCTTCTTCCAACTAATCATCACAATCCACCATCTACTTTTACCACTTACAATTGTCAAATCAAATTTCTATTTAAAAAGTAGGTAGAGCATTCTCATGCAAAATTTTAATTAAGAGAAAAGGATAAATTGATATTTTCTCTACTTTAATGGAGAATTTTAATTAAGCGAAAAAGGACAAATTGAGATATTTCCCTACTTTAATGGAGTAGTCAGCTAAAAAGAGAAACTCTTATTAGACAAAATAAACTAAGACAAGTATTTTAAAACCATTTTAAAATAAAATCATTAATAAAAAATTGTCTAGAAAAAAAAGAGACAAATAAAAAGAAAGGAAAACAATTTATAGAACCCTCTGTCTTTTTTGTCAAAAAAAATAATTTGTGCTCCTTTTATCTAATACTTATTTTTATTTTTTTATCTAATTTTCTTCATTTAAAATATGTATGAGAACATTTTAGTTATAGAAATTTGAGGGAAGTAGGGACATGGGGTAAAGCAGCCTCATGAGGACTTGCTCTTAATTTCAATTCTTAAGCTGCGGCTCAAAAAAGAGAAGTCGTCTCTAATGTATATTAGCTGGTAGAAACATGAGCTTACTCTCTTCAAAAAAAAATAATTCAATAATTATAAAGATTGTTTGCATTTCTGCTTGCTGATCTGCCAGTCCATTACAAAATAAATATATAAATGACCTCATTATAAATTTATTTGATTCGGAACGGTACACCAGTGTCTTTTGTTTTCCTTACCCCGTGACCATAAAAATGAAGATGACATTGATTGTCAAGGAAGGGAGCATCAATCTAGTTTTAATAAATGAAAATCACCTCATAAAAAATTAAAATATAGAAAAGAAGATCTATATTGCAGAAGTTAAAATTAATTTAGTACCTTCATGCTTATCTGATTACTGACAAACCGTGCTCCAGATCGTTTGGCCTCATTAAATTCATCACTCATTCCTTCAAATTCCGAAACAATAATTGCAAATTGACAATAGAATGTGGTCATCTCATCTCAGATTCTCCACGTGACTTTATTTCTTAATTCCCCGCCTGTACTCCCCACGAGATTACGGACGCCATGCTTTTTGTTGGACATCCTCCCAGCCATTTGAAATTTCTTTCTAAATTCGCTTTTATTCATGATATGATCGAATAATCTATCATTATCCATTGGAGCTCAAATGGAAGATTGAACAACTCACTGCAGATAAGAACAGTTGAGAGGCCACACCGGGGAAAATCAGTCATCCCCCAAAATGCCTTCATATAAAGTCTACGATGTAGAAACTGTTTCAGCATTCGAAGTTATATCCAGCAGAATGAAAATGGTGGGAACACTCATTTACTGTTTAGTGGCCTGTATATGCCTCAGCCAATGTTTGGCATATCCAATAGATTATAATAACACAGCAGGGCCTGTGGAAGGGAAGCTCAATGTACATTTAGTCCCTCACACCCACGATGACCTTGGATGGCTTAAGACTGTTGATCAGTACTTGGTTGGGTCCAACAGTTCAATCCAGGTTGGTGTAGTACTGAAAGATCCACTCGGGAAGAAAATAAGATATGATGAATTTTCAAGGTCTTTTATGCAAAAATGGTGTAGGACCTGTCAATGTTCATTTGCCAAGATTAAAACAAATTTCCCAAGTTTTTTTTCATCGTTTTGATCTGAGATCTCTCCACGAGGAAAATATTTAAGACATAATCTAGATAGAACTCCGTTGTTAATATTCTTCACGCTCATTTGACTCAATCATATCTTGTTTATGACTTCTTGGCGCCTGTTAGGATTGCAAATATCCGTGTTATTGTGCTTACTGTCACTGAAATTATGAAGAGATTTAATTTATTAGCCACAAGTTAGGCAGATGTGAATGCCTTCCGAGCTTCGTACAGTTGGGCTCAGTGTCATTGAAAAATGAAACAATGAAGAGAATTCCGATTGTCTGAAGCTACCTAGGGCGAGAATGGCGTATGAGTATTGAAACCTTTCTAAGAGGAAACTAAGTTATAATTGGTGTCTGCAGGTGGCTGCAGTTCAATACATCTTGGATTCTGTTGTTTCTGCCTTGCAGGAAGACCCAAACAAGAAGTTCATATATGTAGAGACGGTAAGATTAATGCACGTTGGGTCATATTTGTCGCTTTCCGTTTTTTATGTTTACTGAAATGGAACAGGTGTCACGTTTTCTTTGTTATTGGTCTGGAATTGAGCTAGTATGTTTCTTAGTTATTACTGGGTGTGGGTCTAATTGAATCGAATTGGATCATTTTCTTTTGCGAGACCTCGGATGCTTATTGGAAGGGAATCAAATATTGTCCATTATTGAGCGTTTATTTGTGCTGAACAGGGTCAGCTTCTGTTGCTTCATATTATGGAACAGGGTCATTTTCTGTTTTTAGATATTCTGTATTTTCGTGAATGGTATTGAGTCATTTTCTTTGTTTTCATTAATTAGGAATTGGGCTATTTTCTGCTTTGCGATGTTATATTTTTAATCAGAAGAGCTTAGGTCACGTTCTATCGTTTTTCGTTGTGGGTCTATAATTTGACAAGGTTCGGTTGTTTTATGTTTCAAAGTTCAATGGAGTAGAGTTGTGTCTTTTTTCTGTTATTCGACATAGTGTTAGCTTTTCTAATTTTTGATATTGAATACTAGTCGCAAGCAATTGGACCATTTTCTCTAGTATTAAGTTGTGGGTTTAACACATTTTCCATATGGAATTGAATTTTTTTCTGATGTTTGATGGTCTATGAAGGTCATTATTTACTGTTTTGGGTTGTGCTTTAACTTTTTATTGATATCGAATTTGATCAGCTTCTGTTGTTTTATGTTGTACATTCAGTTAAAAGGGAAATGGATTTTTTTCTTTCCTGTGAGGTTGTATGCTTATTGTAAGGGAATTGAATCGTTTTATATCGTTGTGGATTGTACATTTTTAGATCAGAATTGTGTCATTTGTAAAAATGTTGTGCCGATAATAGAATGGAATTAACTACTTTCTGTTGAAGGTAATTGGCTCATTTACTAATAGAAGACATTAGATTTCCACAGTCCATAGCAATTAGAGTGTATGTTTATGGATTCAACTGTGTCAATTTTATTTGCATCAATGTTTTGGATCATATTCAATGATCCATCATCAGAATGTAAGTGAGCTATATGAAAATAATGAAATACTAAGGTTTCCGATTATTTTTTTAATATTTTGGAATATGCTTTTTTTTTTTTTTGGTCTGGAATTGGATCATTCTCCTGTTGTTTGATGTTCAATTCTTATTTGAAGGCAGTTGGATCACCCTATATTGTTTTAGGTTTTGTGTTTATTTGTGTGGAAATAGGTCATCTTTGGTTACTATATATTCCATGTTTAAATTGACATTGTATGCTAATTCGAATGAGCAAAAGTGAATGAATAAAGTAATTGATGTTCAGGAATCCGAATAACCAGAGCAGGTGGCTGGGACTTGAAAATACAGCTAGTTACAATAGTGAAGTACTAAGGTTTAAAAAATAAAGTATGGGGAAATATAAAACATCTAAAGTATTGTAATAAAGTAAGGGTAATGGGGAGAGGGAGGAGGTGGGTGAGGCTGGGGGGTGAACCCAAGATGGACAAACTTAAGCTAATATGATCAAAATACAATTACAAAAAACCATGTGGCGAGGAGAATCAGCCATTTTCTATCATTTTGGTTTGTGTTTTTATTGGTATGGAATGGGATTAGCTTTTGTTAGTTCATGTTACATGCTCAATGGAATTGAATCATTTTCTGTTCCTCCTCGATATTAATTTATTTATTTGGAATTATGGATTTGTTGATTTGGAATTCAATCATTTTCTGTTTCAACTTTCATGTACATGCTTATACGAGAGAAATTGAATCATCATCTAATTTCTTGGGCTTTGTCTATCTGCATGGAGTCGGATAACAGCTTCTATTGTTTAGGACTGTACACTCAGTGAAATAGAGTCAGGCCATTTTTTGGCATTGGAGGTTGTTTTATGCTTAGTGGAAGGCAACTAGGTCGTTTCTGTTGTTCTGGGTTGAATGTTTATGGGTATGGAATTGGATAAGCTTTTACCTTTTTGTGCATATATCCAACGGAATGGAATCGGGTCAGTATATGTTGTTTGTGGTTGTATGCTTATTGGAAGAGACTTGGTCATTTAGTGTTTTGGATTGTGGTTTTCTTGAGATGGAATGATTCTGAACGGTTACACCATTTGTTTTCAGGGTTTTTTTGCAAGATGGTGGAGGGAGCAGAATAAAAAGAAGAGAGAAATTGTTCGGAAGCTTGTGGCTTCTGGGCAGCTTGAATTCATGTAATTTGATTAGCTTTTGGAGGTTTTGATACAAGACAAATGTTTTTATGTTGGAATACTAAGTTCTGCAATGGTTGATCCGCTGACATGGCGTAATCCTCTTTGTGACTAGAAATGGAGGTTGGGTTATGCATGATGAGGCAACTGTAACATATGTGGACATGATAGATCAAACATCTTTAGGGCACAGATTTCTTATGAAAGAGTTTGGAGTATTACCCGTCACTGGGTGGCAGATTGATCCCTTTGGACACTCTGCTGTTCAAGCCTATCTTCTATGTGCCGAGGTATGCCAATGTTCCTCTACATTTCTAGTAGTCCTGCTTTTGCTTCCTCTACTCTGCAAATTCAAAGTATGGAATACCAATATCATAAACTAATCTTTGATTCCTTTTGGAATTTGTATTTAAGGATCACATATTATAAAAGTTAATGTATAACATGTCTTAGCAATCTCGTTGTACTAAGATTTGTTTTGAGGCTATTCTAAAGAATTATTTCTAGAGAGCAGTTATAGAACATTTGTTTCCCATATTCTGCAATGTGCTTCTCATGGGTATATTAAGAGGACAGCAAGCATCTGAAGTTTTCTGGTTTTAGATGTTTTTTTACCTTACAAGTTATCGTATGTTTATCTGAGAGTCATTTGAGTGATAATGCAGCAGGATATTTTTTTCTGCCTCTTAGGACTAGTCAAGGCTGGATGCAAAGGAGTATATAAGTTCAGTTAAATCCAAATATATACTTTTATCCTATAATGGTGGATGATTTATAATTCTGCAGACGAAAGAACTTGCCCGTGTGTTCAATATCCACATACATTTTATTTATACTTCCATTACCTTGCAGTTTTGACATTGCTCAACTTTTCTTTTGAAAAATATTGTGATAGTATTGGAGCTTCAAGTAGTGATACATTGACCACTTCATCCAACAAAAGATGTCAGGCTCAATTCTCCTTCCTATAAAGAATGCAAGAAGAATCTTTAACTGCTTTTACTGCCAAACCTTTAAGAAGTATTACCTTGCCCAATGCTTTGTTCTTGTTAAAGGTCCCCGGTATAGATTGAGAACATCTTTTTATCACGCTGCAGAATCCCTCACTCTCCAATGCTTGACATATAAATCCTTCATCTCATGGATGTAGAACTTTCCATTGCTCTAATTCCAATCTCTCCAGTAAGGACCTGATCAATATTTTTGCATAGCACTTGATAAGCTCATTTGTCTGCTCTACTCATTGGTTCAAATCACACCATGCATGCCACTGATATTCTTCTCATCCTTTTTCCAGCAATGACAAGCAACATTGTGCTGCTAAAGCCCAAGCAGTTTTGGCACCTTAAACTATGAAAAGAATTGCTTTTTGGGTCAAGCTTTAGATTTTAAGCTTTCATCTTACAGATTTGATTGCCTGCAACATATGTGAACATTGTGATTATACAGTGCAATACAATATGCATTTCTTAATTGCATTAAAATGGAGTATACTTGATATCTGTTCAAAATGCTAAGCATCAATGGACCATAATATAAAGTGCTAAAATATTTGTGATATCAAACTTAATATGTAAAGAAAACAAACATACTTTACACCTTGTGAAAGCCAACTCAAAGAGAACTATTGTAATTTGTATCTATGGAATAACATGAATGAGGGAAGTCATGTGGATTGTTTTTTCTGCAGAATCACCTGACTGATGTCTGTTTAAGTGGAGATAAATGAGTACTGTACATGTACTCTATAGAGGCAAATACCACACACTCACCATGGAGAAAGTTCACATCATATGTAGAGTTCAAGCCAATATAGCTGCTCTCTTTGGATGATCAAGAGTGTTGAGATAGCTCATTGAGAATACAGAGGCAAAAATTTAGAATATTAATGGTTGCATTTCATGGATTTTATGCACCCGTTTCATCAATTTATTCATGGCAATCCATTCGTTCAATATTAGCCAACAAGAGTCAGGTGTGAAAACAATATTTGGATTCTCTGTAATTGTTAAATCTTCGTAAAGGGGAGGATAAGCTTTTTGTGCCACAACAAAAAGTAAGGTGACAATTGGAGCTGTTGTATGTGTACAAATACATTTGCTCATTGAGGTTAACGCCTAGTGAAACAGATATAGAGATTGGTAGTTCTCGATGTCTAGGCTGCACCAAAGTATCTGAAGATATCACCCAAATTATATCCCCATTTAATGTTGATTTATCATCATCCATGAAGGTTAATGTTTCACAAAAATGCCTCCTAGATTCAGTGTGGTTGCAAGTGATTTCAGTCTAACTGCAGCATTTTTGATGTTGTGTCCCTCGTAAGGCATCAATTACACATATTGGATTCTACCACAGTTTTCCTTAAGGGCCATAACAAAATAAATTTTGTTTATATTCATTATTTTATCTTGTAGGTTCTGTGTATATTCTGTAGATTCTGATGTTAAGGGTTAACACTTAGGATGGTTCTGATGCCATTTCTTGTAGATTCTGATGTTAAGGTTTAACACTTAGGATGGTTCTGATGCCATTTGACCACTTTAGGTCAAGTCAAACACCTTATAACAGAAAATTGACAGATGGTTGCAGCTATCTAAAGTTTCTTAAACAGCAAATGTATTATCAATTATGTTTTTGATGAGGAAGCCTTCAGAAGGGTGTGATATTTTTCCTATAATCTTCAGCACTTTACATTGACTCTCTCCATACGTTATATTCTTTAATTTCATTGTTGCAGCTGGCCTTTATAATACTTTTATGGATTGTTCCTTGTGAATGGGATTCCTTAGCAATATGTGGCTTCTTTTTATTAGGTCCATACTGTCTTGCACTACTGGGGGAAAAATGTGGGATTTTTGTGGGAAAAATGCTAACCATGGACTGTAACAATTTTAAAATGAAAAATCCTAATAAATCACAATTATACTATGATTCTCACTCACGCTGCCCCAAAATCCCTTGCCTTTACATTGTCTAATCTGCAACAACTTGGCCCTTGAAATTCTTTTTGAAATTATGTAATTCTGCCTTCTGTGGTCATCTATGTGCAATACACACATTAGCACTATGCCATCTTTGTGACATGAAAACCTAGTGCAAGGATACTTTTTTCTTGGGTGTTCAAACACATCCTTTTTCATGATTTTGTCATCAAAATAACAAAATGACCACCTGTTAGTTATACAATAGAAAGTGTACCTATTCAAACAATTCATGTTATCATCTTAAGCATTAACAATATGAATAGCTTTTGAGTATACTTGCACTATGAGAGACCCTTGTAGGAAACTTGAGAACCATAATTTATGACTACCTAATTGAGCCTCAATAGGTAATGCTCTATGAAGAAATTGCTGGTGTATCCATTGAACAATCCAGATAATTTGATCATCAATTATGTTATTCTAAGTAGTATTTCAGAACCTTTTGTAGTAATTTGATGGAAACCCTCCCTTATGCTGTGCAATTCGTCACTTTCAATATTAAGAGGCCAAACCACTGTTCTAGCAAAATGTTTGGCCCCTTTCTGTAGTTTCCTGTAAGTATTTAAACATCTGTATCCTGTTAGTAAGTAGGTTTTTATGTTTGAATTTCAATTCAATGAATTAAACCTAAAAACTAACTACATTTCTAAATCTCCAGCATTTTCAGCTTGCTAAATCTGGCTCTTATAGAAGTTTCTCTGTCAGTTACTGAGATTTTTTTAATGTTCAATATTGTTTATTTGGAGATTAAGATTCATGTAGGATTTTACAAATGGAATCTGTTGGTAGGAAATCTCACAGAAGTTAATTTACAGGTTGGATTCTCTTCTTTGTTTTTTGGAAGGGCTGATTACCAAGACATTGCAAATCGAAGAAATCGTCGGACCATGGAAACAATCTGGCGTGGTTCTAAGACCCTAGGATCATCTGCACAGGTGGAAACGAATCAGTGTTTTCTATGGATCTTAAGAATCTCAAAGTAGTGTTCTATTTATCTTGAATTCTCAAGAGTCCTTTAGTAATACTAATTTTCCAAGGGAGGATGGGTTTCTTTTTTCACTTAATAATTTCCCGACTGATGAATTTCTCTTGGTACAAACTATTATGAGTTTTTCTTTAAAAAGTACAGTTTTTGGAAATAAAACAAAATAGATTTGTATGTGAGTTTTTTGTGTCCTGATCATATTGCAACAATTTTAGAGCATGTGATTGATTACAAGATTGTCTGATTCCAGGTATTTACTGGAATACTTCCTAACCTTTATGTTCCTCCAGATGGCTTTGATTTTGGTATTGCAACGACAGAAATTGTGGTTCAGGTGACTGGCTACTTAGAAATCATTATCATTGACTGTTTTTGTATTAGCAGATAGATTTGAAATATCTAATACTAAAATCTCTTGCTCACACAGGATGATCCTTTTCTGTATGACTATAATCTTGAGGAGAGAGTCAACAGCTTTGTTAAGCATGCTAGGGACCAGGTGATTGGAAATGCATATGTTTGATGGGTTACTTGTGTAACAACCATTCTTCTAGTAGTTACCAGAAAATAACTAAATTCTGTGGTGACTAATATTTGGGGCATGAATGCACAGGCCAAACAGTATCGCACAAATCATCTAATATGGACTATGGGGGAAGACTTTGCTTATGAAAGTGCAGGTACTTGGTTCAAACAGATGGATAAACTCATACATTATGTGAACAAGGTTAGTACCTTTTTCAGATGCCAAACTCAAACTTTTTTTCATGACATTTATGTTTTTTTTAATGCTTTTTAAAAGAAATTCAATTCTTATAGCATATCTTTAGTCTAGTTTCATGCTTGAGAAGATTTGCAAACTTTGTAAAATGAAGATTAAATTAAGAAAGAGAGCATGATGTAAATCGGGAGAGCCAGGACCTTGACTAACCGTCCATTTGTTGTATATTTTGCACTTTCAATTGCTCACCGTTACACAAGTTAAATTAACAATTGAAGAATGAAATAAGAAGTAAAGTTTGAATGGAGAACTTTTTAGAGGAAGGAAATGCAAATATAATGGAGTAACTGGGTGTAGGCATATCACGTATTTATGTCTTAATACACACTTTTTAATATGCACATTTCTACAGGCTTGCTTGAGGATAGATGTCAGGTATTAGACATGATGCTAATAAACATTACAAGATTAATGGTAAGAAAAATAGCAGTGTGACAATTAAGATACTTTATCCATAATCTCTTAATTATTAATTTATTAAAAATGACACAAAAGGGATATATATCTCTTCTAGCTAAGGATGTCACAATGATCAGTGTTATACTTTATATTCCCTCTCTCTGCTTGAAATCTGAAGATGTTTTTGAAGGTTGTTATAAATAACGGTTTAAGAGTCAGGCTGTGCTCTATATAGCTTTTTATTATGCATAGTCAGGATTGGATAAACTGCACATCATTATAGTTCTGGATGTCTCGGATATGTATCTTATTTTCCACCTGCTCTAGTTTGAATGTTGCTACCTGTGCATGGATTTTACATGCAAGTGCTTGCACAGTTGAAACATTATAGCTTATACACATACACATATGTATATATACATATATATACATGTATATGAATATATAAGTATATATACATATACATATATATGTATATGTATTATGTATACACACACATATATATATATATATACACACATACACATACATACATACATATACATGTATATAAGTACACACACATATGTACATATACATACATACATATATGTGTGTGTATGTATGTATGTATATTAAACAGAGTGGATACACTTGAAATGAAAATGAAAAAACTAGAAAGCTACCTGCGGATAAGTTACAGAAACTCTCCTTTAAAGTTTCAAGAGAAAGAGGCCAATATTGATTTTATTTTATTTGAGCACATTCTTCATTTTAATTTCTTGCGGAAATATTTCATTTCTAAATTGAAGCCTATGATGTTTGGGCCAACTTGATAACAAAAATTATGAATAAAATAAACACATCATTATTAAAATTATTCTGATGGACTTCTCTAGTTTTCTTTGCTGATAGGAAATGTACAAAACCAATCTTTCCCTACTAAATAGATTAATGCTCTCTTCTCTGCAGCTTGCATGCATCATCCTATAATACATCGGTTAATTGTCAGTGTGTCTCAATAAGAAAATTGTAATAAACACCCCCGGATGTGCCTTATGCAAAATCTGATTTTGTCTGTTAATTCTGATTTTTTTGGAAGTTTTTGTGTTTTTTAAAATTTTTTTTGTTTTTTGAAATGATGTAGCTGCAAAGTTGTAAAATTACAAAATTCTGGAAAGAAACACTGAAAGGAAACTAGCAACCAAAACTAAATGCCAAAATGGAAATGATTTGATTTTTATTTAATTGAAAGTTTGCAACATAACTGTACCAGGCTAGTACAGGTCTGGAATCTACTAACAGCAACTGATTTGTGACCAAATGTAAGCAACTCTGATTTCTTCCCCTGCAAATCTGCTGACCAGTCTGATTTTTGTCCTGATTTCTTCATTGTGATGAATGTATGATCATCCGGGAGGGTTTGTAAATTGCTGCTAGAGCTGTATGGCCAGTGAGAAGTAATTTCCTTTGCAATTTACTGATTTTCGAACCTCTGTAGACTCTAATCCCTTGTGCAGTCCCAATCTCAGAACCTCTTTAAATCTGATCTGCTAATTTCCTTGTTTAATGCCAAACTGGGAAGGATTGGAGTTCCCTGGGAGATGTACGGCCAGGTCTGGATGCTTAAGAATTGAATGATTTGCTGTCATAACCTCCAGATCTGCAAATTCTTCAACTGATATCTCTCTTAATAAACCTGATCTGAGAATTTTCTTGCAAGAATTGCTTCTCACTCAAGCTGATGATGGTGATCTGCTCAAAGAATACCCTTAGATGATCTCTCACAACTGCAAGTATTCAATGTTCTGAGAGTTTCTGTTCTCATAGGATTTGTACAGCTGACAAACTACTGTTCAGAGCTCAACCTCCAAAAATGCCAAGTATAAATGAGTTCTTGATCCCCCAAAATGGCTGCCCATTCATGACTTTATGATTTTTCTTCCCTCCAAGAAGTTCGAACTTCTAGGGTTTCTGATTGATTTTTTATTGAACTTTATAAAAAACAATACATTCCCTCATAAATCGAACCTTGAGGGTTATTCCTCATGAAAATAATAAAACACCCTTTAAGTTATGACTTATAACTTTATTTTGCATAGGGAAATGTGCCAAGGGGGTTATTTTATTATTACTCTATTATTTTTCCTAAGTCACCCTTATGAACTTATTAATAATAAAATAATAAAGTATTTACTTTAATATTTTCAAATTTATTTATAAATTCACCATCTAGACTCCAAACTGAATTCTGACTATTGACACCAGTCCATAGACAATGTCAAAACTTTGCAGGCTAACTAACAGTCCCCCCCTAAAATATAGGGATCCTCCCTAAAAACTAGGAACTGCAACCAAAGTCTCCAAATTGATCTTGGAGGTTCAGTGATGTGTTTCGGTCAACTCTCAGTCAATCCCTAAAAAGTTGGGATCCCTCCTAGAATTTAGGAAACTGTCCCAAACTATCCAACATGGCTTATAAAGCCCCTGTGTCGCTCCACAAACCCCTGGATGGGTCCCATATCCACTTTGTTGACCTACAAGAACCTGTATAATAGGCCAACCTCCACTGACATCTGAACTGCCTAAGGAGGGGACATTACAAAAATTTAGTTACTAGAAGTTCTTATTTTAGAATTTGCCCTTGACTCTTAGTGGTCAGCTCCAAAACGGGGGAAGCATTTGCATAAATGGAGTATATCCTAAGTATGATTTTAGTTGCCTTATACTAGATCCTCATGCGATTCAAAAATGGTTTCTGATGGGATTATTTTTGATGTCAAATGGCTGGTTGAATATATTTTTGTATGCTTTGAAGCCTAGAGAGAGCAATTCTGGATCTGATACCCACAAATAATTTTATCAAGTACCATGTTTGTTTCTGCTCTTATAAGCAGGGGATGGTGTTAATTGTTAAAATATTGAAATTTTAAATTGGTGATATATGTTTTGACATGTGATTTATTGAACTAATTGTGATCGAAGTACTGGTTTATTTTTCCATTGTCTCAATGCAGTAAAAATAATTGAAATGTCATGACATTCTTGTTAAATGATTTCAAAATCAGAATTGGTACCTGCTTAGCTTAATACATATTTTCATGATTTTGCAATATATTTTTGTGACATGTACTCTAACGAGATCTGCTACTTTATGGTTGCAATATTCAGGATGGCCGTGTAAATGCTTTCTACTCAACTCCAACTATCTACACTAGAGAAAAATATAAGTCCGATGAAATTTGGCCTTTGAAGACAGATGACTTTTTCCCGTAAGTATGCTTGGATTGATGGCTAATATTTCTTAGTTGTTCAAGTAATATTTTGATTTCTGTATTAGGATGGTAAGATTTTGGATTTCTGTGAGCCAGATCTAAGTAAAGAAGGTAAATACAAAAAGTACATACAAGTTGTTAAATTATAATTTTAAAGAAACCCTAGCAAATTATTTCAAACTAAATGAGGCATTGAACTTTGCTCCTCTTTGAAAAATGAAAAGATCTTATGCAATATCTTAAATTACTAAACTTATTTTTCATGGAGAGAGTGTAATGGGGATTGGGGTTTCATGGGGGAAAGGGTATTGGTTTAAAGACAATCTCATTAAATGGTTTCAAAATAGGAATTAGTCCTCAATTGTTCTTATTTCAAAATTGACAATTTGGGGTACTTCACCGAGTTCATAATCAAAGAAAAAGTAGATTGCCCACTACTTCAAGAATCTGACCAACATTATCATAAAAGGATGACACTTAACACTTTTCACCTCACCTATATGATTGCTAAAAGAGTGCATAACACCCACATTGTTTTGAAAATGATTGCCAAATGTAAGATGTAAAGTGAAGTTGTGTATTTTGCACATTCTTTGCAATGGAAATCTAAGTCTTCAAGTGACTTTGGATTATTGCTTCAATATCTGTTTGTAAGTGTCATTGAAAAATACTCCTCTGAGCATGATTTAACCATGTAAGGCACAAATAAATAGAATCATATATGCCGAAGACAATATTAGGATAAAATAAATATGTAGGACTCAAAGAATATGAAATAAGCATTAAGATACATTGAGATGATGAAAACTATTTAAAAAATTCATTGCTACAACATGGATACACATAGAAACTAGGTCTTATATCATATATGGATTCATGGTACCTTAATTGTCGATGTGTGCACTAATGATAGCACACATGATGCTGCTCACCATGAGGTGAGTGATGTAGATACAACTTCATATTGTAGTGTAGGTTTTGGGTCATAACATTTGCATGGGAGTCATTGGCTTCAGAGTCCTCATCATTTGGTTGGGCAACGTAAGGTTAATGACAACATGATTGCCATAGCCATAGAGCACTTTGATGTTGCTCGTCAGATGTTGGCTACATTTGGTTGGGATACTCCTATGATGGTTGAGCATGGTGATAGTGGCCTTTCCCTAATAGAGTTCCATGCACTTCGAGAAGCCATTTGAATAATGAAAAAAAAACTATTTATAGTTATTGGATGATAGAGACTATCTTCTCGAGTGGGATTACACTTGCTAGGATGCGTTGAGGGGAAAGGAAGAGGAGGTAGATGAGTTCACTCATGAGCTGGGAGTGACTATGGATTTTTGGAAAGAGCACAATTGTCCCTTCATGAGTCTCAGTCACAGATCGAGGATCTTTCCATGGAGTTCAGTTTGGCATAGTCTTCACCAACTACAAATAAATTATAGTTTTCACAGTAGCAGTTGGTGATGACCTTATATCCATGAGTTATAGTTGTGAGTAGGCTGAGGATTTGGCTACACATATCATAGTTACAGGTGTAGTTGATACAAATGGGATGAGTGCATTTGTTGAGAGAAACAAAGAACCACATGTTGCACCAGGTTATCCTGTGGTTACATCCATTGCAAGTGTTGTTGGTGATGAGTCAGATTAAAGAGGTTATATTTAGAAATATGATAGTCAGCCATTGATCAGGGTGAGAGTTTTTACCATGATTGCATAGGGAGGAGTACTCATCACTTCTTTTCTGATCCACACACAGAGGACTTGATGATGCATCAGTGTGGATTGGCTCCGAGGTTGTACCATCCTTTGTGGGATGGGTATTTTCCATCTATAGTCGATGGGATTAGTGGTTGCAAGTTGGATTACTTGTAGAGTTAGCACATCCATGGGAGCCTAGCAGAGGATGGAGATAGTGGTTGTGTTACAGACACCTTTGGATGTTCTTATCTGTATGGTATAGATGGATGTGAGTTCAATGTGCTTTGGGACCCGAGTGATGATAGGGTTAGCACTGTTGTTTGGGTGGGTCCCATTGATTTTGGCTTCACCACTTTGGGCATGGTGAAGTTGAGTACAGAGTTGAGCAACAAAAGTCTGAGGATGTTCTTCTTGGTAGGCTTTTGTTCAGAGTTTGGGATCCTTCCAGTGCATCAGGATTTTAGTCAGAGCTCATTGAGGAGTTTTCAGGAGTTTACACAGTGAGGAGTGCCTATAGCTTTTCCTTTGATCCTCCTGTGCATGACCCCTTTTAGATGCACATGTGTTGGATAGTGTGTGTGACAACTAACTTTGTACAATTTTGGGAAGCAAGCTTTGTCAGCCTTACGAGTTGCTTCCCTATGAGATGTTCGCTCTTGTGATATCTACAGTCGGATCCGGTTTGGTTTGGCAGGTTCTGTTAGTTGTACTGGTGATGATGTTCTAAGAGCTTGTTGGTATCGACAGGGACATTACATTGTTCTACCCTAGAAATCCGAGGGGGCTAGTGTGTTATTTGTTTCTGAGATTGCTTGGAGACAAGTAATTTCACCGAGGGTAGACTATATTGTCCTTTTTTTAGCTCACCATGGTTGGTGGTTTGGATTAGCCTATCAGTGACCTTCGTAGGCTAAGTCAGATGGGTAGAGGGTCTCAGTTTGCAGAACCGGAGGTCAATTCCCATTTCAAGGGGCAGGAGTGTTCGGGATTGCTCTTTGTTTGGATTAATTCGGCACACTTACTATTTATAGTAAGTTTCTATTTTAGGAAAGTCATGATTTCTATCTTTAGCAGGGCGCCTGAACAAGTTGGTGGCAGTGTTGAGATTTTGTACCATTGATTGGAGTAGTTATTTAGGGACTTACTATTTATAGCAAGTCAATGTTGAGGAATGACTATATCTGGTAGGGCACCTAGACTCATGGTCTACACAATAATTGACTCCAAATTGCTGTTGGCTTAGCAGTTGATATAATTTGGACTTATTGATATTATTTATCATTAATAAAGTTTATTAATAATAACATCATTAAATGGTGTTAATATAAAGTTTTAATGAGTGGGGCCAATTGACATTTAAAGTGCATTAAATGAATATTATAAAGTGGCTCATTAAATGTTTTCCATAAGTCAATGCCCAAAGCAATAAAAGAAAATATATTAAATGTTTTAAAACACAAAAAGCAAGTGTTTGGCATGAGGGTTTATAAAGGACAAAGAAGCAAAGTCGATCCATTATTATGAATTGATTTCTTGACTTGGTTTTGGGGTGAGTTTTCTTCTTGGGATTTGGCGTGACTTTCCAAGGGTTTTGCAACTTGGAGAAAAGTGATTTTCTTCGGGAATTTAGCATTTGAGGAGTTGAAATGATCACTAAAATCTGCTATAGAGAGTGGCTTATCTCATAGCTGCATTTGTGCTTAAATTGGTAAGAGGAAATTGATAGTTGTGGGTTATCTTTAAAGGCTAATTGCAAAGAGATACCATAGGCAGCCAGCTACAAGAATTCATAGCATTCAGAACAATGTTTTATGCATCTAAGGGGCCAGCTGTACTTTTGACTAGGCCACACAAGTCTCCAATGAGAGAGACGTTAGGTCTCTAGACTTGGCCAATCCACATTTGGCTCATTGCAATTCATAGTTGAGATGTTTGGTAATTTATTTGCAATTAATGGTGATCTTCGAAGGTTTGAACTTTGTAGAATTCTCAAGGTGCTATGTCTAGTTTCTAGGTTCTGATAAATAGCTGCAAACTCCATTTTTAAATTCAATAATTGCAAATGTATGCAAAGTTGTTATCTATTGAATAAAATAAGTTAGTCTCTGTCTGGATTTTGCAAGAGTAATATTTCATTTTATGTATTGTCAATTAATTGTAAATTTATACATATTCATTCTCAAAGAGACAAAATACGCAAACTCTGCAAAACAATCAAAATTCAGATAATAAAAGGAGTGGACAGAGGTTGAGCCAGTAGGGCTCATTACAACCTATTCTTTAATCTCTCGCTATAGCTCCTTAGAGGAAACATTGGTGTTGTGTAGGGAGAGGAGTAAATCCACAGAGGGTAGGTGAATCATAAGATAGGATAGGGATGGGGTCTCAAAGCCTTGAGGGAACCTATTATAGATTGGTGTCAAGCGCCCTACGACAAGTAAATCCACAATCTCTATAGGGTTGAGTTTAGGAGAGAAGTAAGGAATCGTAGCTTAAATATGTTAATTACTGAAAGTATTATGAGCTACTCATTGTTTACTTGAATTGAATTAATTTAGACGCATAGTAATATACGTCAATCATTGGAAATTGATAGTCTCCTAGTTGGGGACATTATAGTCTTCAAGGAGGATGGAGGCTAAATCATAATTGAAACGTTGATTTAACAAGATTAACCTTAGAATTGATAATGGTGGTGTTGTAATGCTCTTTAGAAAATTTCTCTAGGTATTGATGCAGTAATATGATAAATCATAACGAAATCACTCATGAAATCATACTTGAAGATAGGTTGTCGTAGCTTGTTGCTCATTGTACTCAGATCTGCCATAGTTCAAAATATAGTTATCGGCAACTTATCGCCGAGGGCAAAAAAATAAATATCGGGATATATCAGAGATAAGTCGGGAACTTAAAAAATGGCTTAAATTTAATTAGAAATGCATTTTTTTTGCAAAATTCAATAAGGAGATTGATGTAATGAGTTAGTAAAACTGTAAATGAGTAAACAAACCAAACAAGCTGATCTAGATATATATAAATGCAAATATGTATCAAAATTGCATCCTCATGTGGAATGCTGATGGTTGGTAGCCATAGTTTGATAGTCTGAACTTTGAAGAAAACTAAAAACAACAAATTGTCTTTGTAAAACTATAAGCAAATACATATGCCAAGTACAATATCAAACTAGTCTACATCTTCCTCTTCCCCTTCCCAGTAGCTCTAATAAAAACTACGGGAGTGGGAGGGGGTCTAGCCCTAGTAGTCCGCTGTGGCTGTGACACCTCCCTCTGCACAATTGGCTGTGACTGGACCTCCACCCTAGATGTAGATTGTGCTGACACTAGCAATGACTCCTCATCATCTGTATCCTCCAGCTCCTCACTCTCACTGCTCTCATGATCATCCTCCTGAATATCATCCAATCCTGCTGCGAATCCATCCTCCTCCATAGCCTGCCTCTCCAAATCATAGATGTCATCCTCTGTGAGCAATGGAGGCTGCTCCTGTGATGTCCAATCACAGTACGGATCTATGTCATCCAAATCAAGTGGCCCTGCTTCTGGTAACTCTACCTTTCTTATGCGCAACTTAAGGTTATATTGCACATAAACAAGGTCATTGAGGCATTTCTATGCTAACTTGTTCCTCTTCTTCGTGTGAATGGCCTCAAATAAACTCCAGTTACGCTCACAACTAGATGAGCTACATGGCTGACATAAGATACGCAAGGCAAGATTTTGCAGATTTGGGACATTCCCACCCCAATTTCGCCACCAAGCATCTGCAAGATAAATATTAAAGAGTTAGAAAGAAAGGTGAAAACATATTTTAGTAACTTAGTTTTTATCTACTTATCATGCATGTGAAAGACAACAAAAATCCAAATATTGTACTTGGGGTTTGAGTCTTTCTTCCTCTTCTTGCATAGTCTGAGGAGAATAGCTTGCCTGTTGCATTCTGATACACTTCCATCTCGGCCACAATGAGGTCTCTCACCTCAACCTCAGGTACCATCCTCTGCATGCAATCAATGAAGCCCTCCATGACCTCTCCATTGGGATCCCTGTAGGATGGAGAGAAGCGAAAAGAAGGGTTGAGGAAGTACCCCGCTGCATGAATGGGTTGGTGGAGCTGATTGTTCCACCTTCTATCAATAATTTCCCATATGGGGTCAAATTTTAGGCTGTTCCCCTTGTACATATTTTTTACAGCCTCTTTGGCCCTATCCATGGTCTCATAAAGATACCCCATTGGGGTTTGATCCCCATCTACCAAGCGGAGAACTCTAACCAAGGGCTCTGTCATCTACAATTGAAAAGTAGAAAAAGATTATCATTAATTATAGACTAGAGTTCCAAATTAATAATGAAAGACTTGATTCTTGAATACAAAAAAACTAAATATTCAACTTTGAAGTTTCAAAGATACCTTCACAATTTCTGTAGCATCTTCAAAAAAGTGGTTGTCAAAGACAATGTATGCAACACTTTGACCATCAACCTTCTTTGAATAATTTGAGTCTAACCATGGTGGACTCGCAAACAATTGCTTCAAAGCATTCAAAGAATCAAGAACACTTTGCAATGTTAAGAAAATCGTTGCAAACCTTGTAGCTGCAGGTCTAACCAACTCCTTCCCATGGGTGAATTTTCTCATCAAAGCGAGAACCCAAGGGTGATTGTAGATATATTTTGTTATCTTTCTTGCATCCTCTACAACCGATTTCACCCAATCCAATTTTCCTATGTCCACCAAAAGAAGGTCAAGGACGTGCGCTGCACAAGGAGACCAAAAAAGTGTGCTATACTTATCTTGGAGGATCCTGCCCGCTGCCACATATGCCGCTGCATTGTCGGTTATTATTTGCACCACATTAGCAACCCCCACCTCCATCACAACTTGCTCTAACATTAGAGCCAAAGTTTCAGCTGTCTTTATTTTGTCTGAGGCATCCAAGAATTTCAGAAAGACCACTTGATCCTTGCAAGAAACTAAAAAATTGATGATGGTACGATTTCTTCCATCCGTCCATCCATTTGAAAGTATAGAGCAGCCAAACTGTTTCCATTGCAATTTTTGGTCTTCTACCACTTCATTGGCCCTAGTAACAACATCTTTGAGCAATCTACAAGAACAAAATAAAAATAACATTTAAGTACACAACTTTGTTTAAAAAAATTACATTCAACAAAAATAAGTAAATTGTAAAACCGTAAAAGTGAACTAACCTCCCACTCAAGTCTGCAGGAGTAGGTGCCTTGTAGCCCTTTCCCGCTACAGTGACTCCTGTCACAAAATTCAGCCAATAGGGAGTTGTTGCAACATTGAAGAGGATATTGTTAAAAAACCAAAAATCAGCACATTGAATGTCAACTTGCCGATGCACATCGCTGTTCCACCTAGTAGCCTCTAGTGATGGTTGTGCTCCAGGTGTGTTTCTGGGCACAAAAAAATTGTCTATAGGAGATGAGCGTGGTGCTGGTCTACTAGAACCAGCGGAAGTGGAAGGCGAGGACAAGGTAGATTTGCGGATCCGTGGGCCACGATGAGAGCCCACTATGCCCTCAAGTGCTGCTTCATCTTCTTCAAGGGTGGATGGGATACCTGGTCACAAATCACAACCCACATTATTTCATTATGATCATTATTTCATTATGATTATAAAATAATAAAATTATAAATGATTCTTAAAAATGAGATAGTGTGAGATACCTTGCGAATAAAAAATGGCTGCCCTCATGGCCAATTTGCCCTTTCCCTTTGCAACTTTTTCTCTTCTTGGGCAGCAAGCAAGACATTCATCTCTCTCATTATTTTAGGGGTGGTGGCGTCACAAATCCTTGTGTCACGCTTTGTGATCCCTCCAAGGTGGTATTTCAAACGAGATATGCCTCCACTAACTAGTTTTTCACATCTTATGCATATCACGGTATTATATTCGGGTCCTTCAAAAGCATATGCCCATGCCTTGTCTCTAGCCCCTTTAGGGCGCATTCCTACATATCCCGATGGACATGCATCTACTGGGGTACTGGCAGACCCTGCAGCTGAGCCAGTTGTAAAGGAATCCCTATTTGCCATTTTGATGAAGAATCAAACTGCATGTCACATACAAAATGAGGGCACAAATTTAGAAATTTAACAAAGAAATTTAGAAACAAACTAAGTTAGTTCAAAACTTTAAATAAGTTTAAACATAGCTGAAACTTGAAGGAAAAAACCAAAAAACTTGAAAGGTTATGAAATTTTTGAGAAAATATGAAGTTTTTGAGAAAACTATGAAAAATTTGCAAAAATTGCTAAAAATTGGTGTTAGATCTTATTCATTACATTCTAAAACAAGTTAGAGTAGATTGGAAATGATATTAGATAGTTTGTATAAACTTGAATGCATTTAATATGAGAAAAAATGATTTAAAAAGAAAAAGGGAAAGAACTTTGAAAACCTACTTGTGATTTTGATTTGCTTGAAAAATCCCTTCGAATCTGCTTCAAATCCACTCCGAATCGATCCAAAATGTGTCAAATGCTGATGTTTCTCCTCCAAAACCCTTCTTGCTATGTTTTCTCTCCACAAAAAGTCACTGGCAGTTGAAAAAAAACAAATTGGGCGTTTAAAATGGCGACTGCGTTTTAACATGCCTCTGCCTGTGATAAATGGCGATAAGTTATCAACTTATCGCCGACATATCGCCGATAAATTCAACTTATCGGCAATAAATTTGGCAGGCGATAAGTATACAAGTTTTATCGCCCTGCCAGACTTATCGCAATAAGTTGACTTATCGCCGATAAGTCGGCGATACTTTGAACTATGAGATCTGCTCTTGACGATGTAGAATTAGGAATGCTTCACATTAGGACTTTTTGAAAGTTAACTTTAAGAGTGAAAAATGATTTCCTTATATAGGGTTCCCTAGATATTTACAAATTTAGGTTCACATCCGATGGTCAAATGAAAATTTTGGGATTAGATAAAAAATGGCGAGAACTGTGTCTATTGCTATATCTAATAAATTACCTGTTGAGCGTCATTTTTACACGAGGACAATGGCTAGGAATTTGCGCAAGCAACTTCCCCTCTTGGAAGACTGACGGAATCGATCTCAAGGTTCCTTTTGGCTGGGTCTCAACCACTTGGATAGCTCAACGGAAGACAAATATGAATTTGTTTAACAAGGAGGCCTTTGTTGGTTCTTTTCTCAAGGGAAACTGTAAAACAAACTTTAGGAAACCAAGATATCTCTTTTTTGATATGATTTTCAGATTTAAGAATGAAAGCAATGCTAATTTAATTGATCTACTAAAATAACTTGCAAGGAGGGTTAGAAGATGTAAGGTAACAAGAGATTTGAATGAAATTGCTGAAAGAAACCTATTGGACATATGCTAGCATAACACCACCGTGCGAATTAAATAACCAAGAAGATGAGAAAACCCACACAATAGAGATCAGATCATGTCACAATCTTCAGTTGAATGGATGCAATCGTCGACGGAAGTTGAACCAATGCAGACGTATGATAAGTCAAAACTCATCAGATCACGAAGCCACTCCAGATGCGCGCACATGTGAGACAAGTTAATCTTTAGGCACTAAAGAATAATCTTCTCAGAAATTCGTCACAACACAACAATGTAATACCAGCAAACACTGAACTAAAAGATCGCAGACTTAAAATCACTAAACAACCAATTGGCTCTTTGAAACAAAGAATGAGCAAATCACACATTCACAAATTTCGCATAGACAGCAGAAGAATCACACCATGATTGAAGCACCAATTGTATATCTTGTATTAATGATCAAGTCGACCCTAATTACATCGTTTTATTACAATTTATAGAGGTCTGCTCTTATTTTCGCAGCTAGGGTTTCGCTGCAACTAAACTTCAAAGTAAAACTAAACTAAAGCTTTGCATTAAATAAACTACTTTTAAAGCTTAGCTAAACTATCCTAGCACGGAGTTAGACCTCGTGCATTACAAAGATTTGATCAAAACAAGCATTAGATATCTCAAAAACGGGCTGGAACTGGTTCATGCATGTGGTGATCTTCATGTTTGTCCCCTGGATCATTGGCTTTAGTTGCTCTACGTAGTCCTGATTGAAAGAGATCCCACAATCATGCCCAAACGATCCCAAGAAAGAAGCCCAGATGACTGAGAAGTGATCTCTGAGAAAACTGGAGTCAACTCCCGGACGTGGCCAAAAAATGCCCAAAACCCGACACTTGGTTCGAAAATGCAACACCCAAAATTGGCTAAGTGCTAACCTTATCTCTACTACTGCGGAGTTGTCGGACTTCTAGGTGGCCGAAAACTCCCCATGGCCGAAATGGCTGAAAATATTGCATTGAAAAAATGACTAAGTACCAAACTGCATTTTCTGTACATGGGAGCTGACAGATCTTTAGCTGGAGGTCCACTAGCTAGAAGGCACTTCTGGATATGCTTTCTTGAATCTATTCACCACCTCCAACACCTCATTGAAGTCCGACATCTTAATGCCTTGGAGAATCCCCTTCTGTCTGTCTCCGTACTCTTTCAATCCCCTGGCAAAAGCCTTTATTTCTTCTTCACGAGGCAGCATTTTCTGAATCTCCTCCCTTTGATAAAACATTTGCTGAAGATCCTCCTTTGACTTTACCCATCGGAATATATTCAAGTACTGATTGACAATATCACTCACCGGGTGCATAGTCTTATCATCATCATCATCGAACAAATCTAAATCTAACCCCTCAAAGAACTCCTATAACTCATTTACAAATAGCATGCCATCATCCCTTTTCTTATCCAACCTTTTGAGCACCTTCTCAAGTATGGCCAACGCCGCTGTTATCTCTTGGATCCATTCTTCAAAGTTATCTAATTCTGTTCCTTCATAAATCTTCATTAGCACCTGGAAGCGCTGCTTCCTTATCATTGTCAACTCATCTAATACCTTTTGCCAATTTAGGATGGTTTCTTCTACCCCATTCTCCTCACTCATGATCTCTACCAAAGAAACTATCCCTGCCAAAACGCCTCGAAAGGGTCTTAAAATCCGCCTAAGAGATAAGCTAGCGAATTGCTCAAAATCTAGCTTCCAATCCGCACAAGCCTGTACAAAAGAATGTGGAATGTCAGTGTCTATATCCCCCTTCTTTTCCAAAATTGCCTATAATGAGGCTTCGGGGTCATTTGGGTCAATTGGACCCGCCGTCTTCAAAATGAATTTCTTTATTGCTTCATTTTGTTCTTCCAATGCTTTTATTCTTTCCTCATCTTTACTCATGAAACCCAAAGCATGCTTCAGACCCAAAGTAGCCAAGGTTTTGCTACCTTCTCTGGTTGGTTCTCCCAAGTCCACTTCTTCTACACATAGTCCTCCGGAGTGATCTCCTTCGCGCTAATATCCATTGTGGGGACAGCCACCCGTGCCTTCCACCTTCCCACTTGATCTTGCGTTACATAGGACATTCTCCTTGCCTGGGGAACTGGTGCTATTTGGTGGAAGGTGTGCCCTAGCACGGTCATATCAACCTCTTCATTAGTATATACTCTAACCCTTGGTTGCACTTCTTTGGTAAACCAAGTGGGCTTTGAGGACGCATTCAATGGCTCATAGGGAGCAGCGAATGCAGCAGAAGTCCCCACGTGTTCTGTCCTTAACTCCGCTGTAACTTCTTCTTCTATCTCCTGCTCATTCCCAATACCTTGTTCTGGCTCTCCCTCACCAGCCGTCTATTGCTCATCAGCTGTTTGCTCCTTAGTATCCATTTGAGGCCTATCTTCTTCTGTATGTAGCTCTTCTTCTGTCTGTGATTCTCCCTTATCACCCTCTTCCTCAGATCCAATATGAATTTCTTCTCCCCCTTCTCTGCCAATGACTTCAACTTCTTTCTCTGGTTCCTGTGAGCTATGAGGTATTGACTCCATATGAACTTGGGGAGGAATGTTGAGTGGGGGAGGCGTAGAAGATGCGAGGGGAGTGGTAGAATGGGTTGGTGGAGTTGGAGTTGGGAAAGGAACATGGGAAGAAGAAGGTTGTTGAGATAGCGGAGCATTTTGTACAGGAGTGGAAAGCGGGGTAGTAGGAAGCTCTTGAAGTGGAATGGTGGGAAGTGTGGAAGGGTGAGATGGGGGTGGAGGCGGAATAGACGCATCCAAAGGTACTTGTGTACTTGTTTCCTCCTCCGAGGTGATCTTAACCGACAATTCCTTCTCGGGTCCTGCAATTCCCTCCTGGTCTTTGGCTATTTCAACCTCACTTTGGCCTTGAGGTGCCTATGGTAACCCTTCTCCTATGCCACTAAAAAGGCTAGTGAACTGCATAGGAGCCTGTTGTTCAGCCTCTTTGAACCCATGCAAACCTGCAAAATCGGAGATGTTGAATTCATCATCACCTAAGGCATCCAAATTCATTGGCTCTACTTGAGCAGCCCCTCCATCATCCTTAGGATCATCTTCCATTATTCTCCTTTTCTTCAGGAATCCTACTGACCGTGTCCTCCTATTGAGGGGAATTTCATCCAACACATCTTCATCTTCTTCTTCCAGGATATCCATCTATGTAGGGGTTGAGCCCGCCTTCCTTTTGTAAACATGACCCTTAGTTACTCCAGCCGGCTTAGGTCCTACTATTTTGAACTTAGTTCTCTTTTCCGAGTTGGGAGAACTATTGTCGCCTGATGAAGGTGCCTCTGGTGGAGCAATGCTCCCAGTCATCCTGGTTTTCACCGGTTTGGAGTGTGTGACCAGACCATACGCGGTGGGGCGTTCGTGGCGATATACAGTCTCGGATTTTAGAGGAGCAGCCCCTTTAAACTGAGGTTCCAGTATCTTTTCCCCCTTCTTTCCTCGAGATGTCTTCTTAGGGAGTTGCTTCATAGGAAGTGGTTGCATAGGAAATGGACGAGCAACCCAAGACTTTGTCAGCTTGACCACATGTCGGGCTCTGAAGTCCATTTTGTCATTCTCATCCCGATCTACCTCTGTGTTCAAAATGGCCTTGGTGTATACCTTATCCGTGTTATATATGGAATCCATGATTTTATCAGAGTCTGCATCTAATGCCTTCTGTGGAATCTTCAGGGAAAGGGCACCTTGCGCCAACTCTAAGCTCATCCGGCAATAGTCACGGATTCTCACCTCATAATCATCCACACAATTAGCCCAATGATCTTCAACATGCAGCTCATGGATGTAGTGTCTTCCCATTATGTGGCTATAGGTACCAATGGGGTCAAAATGTGGCCTCACCAGGCTGTAGGTTGCCAGTGGGAATTCATCCCATTCTCCAACCAATGACTTGCAAACTTTCATGTCCGGAACACAATGAGGACCGGCTGAAATAGGGAAGTTCCAACAGTGTTTCTTCTTATGCTTGATGTGCTCGTGAGCATCGGACAATTGCCTTGTTACCTCCAGTAAAACTACCCTATCAGGAGGATACCTTGGGAGCTTCTTGGGCGCCAAGGTGCTTCCTGCCACCCGAATGTATGTGAAAGTTTTGAATTGAATGTAAAATGCCCCAATGGCTTGTACTTTGGCCGCTGCTTCTGTTGATAACCTTTTAGCAAAATCACCCTCGATGGAGCGGATGATTGCAAAAACGAAAGCATCATTAACTATCCTGAATTCTGGGCTATTGTGTGTGAGGAAGTCCTTTCGCACCAATTGAGGATACAAAGTGAAAGGCCATGTGCTTTGTTCCCCGATGTTTCCAACCCTGGTCAACCCTGGATATACTACCCTGGCGGCTAGTAAGTACACAACATAGGATGTCATGTAAAAGTGGGGATCTGTCTTTACCCAAATCAGCTGTTCATCCAACTGGTCGCTTAGAATAGAGGCCCAATCGAACCTTGCTTGTCTTTCTTTTATTTTTTGGATAAGGAAGATCATCGAGGGCTCTAATTGATGAGATTTGGGCAAGCCATACACTCTGCTTATCATTGTTATGGTGGCCTGGATGTCCTCTTTCATGTAACCCCTCCGCATGTCAATTATGTCCAGCCTGTTCTTGGGTAAGGGCTGCATGAGATACTCATTATTAACAATTTTGTGAGCTCTCTGTGTATCTTTGTTATAGAATTCCATCCCTTTGTTTATATTGAAGTTGAAGAACTTATCTACCCCCTTGGGTAAATGGAAAACATCCTCGATATTGTCAGGTCTCAGGTCCAGGACCACTTCCCCCATGCTATTTTTGACCATGCGCTCATCTGGCACATAGTTGTTGGCTAGTGTGTTAATCAACTCTGCCAACTGGATTGAGACAGGGTGTGCCACTGCATTCACTAGGGAGCAATGAACCAATGAGGTGCAGTCCTCTGAACGGCCCACTGGTTGAGCACACTTGTTCAGATATTCATTCCAACTCACATTCCCGATATCAGTATCGGTTATCCCGGCATGCAAGTCTGTCACTTTAGACAGTGGGTGGTACCCTTTAAATTGATATTTCATTGCCGGTGACACCAGTATCTTCTCAGCCATATCTGCAAAAGAGCACCAGGCCTGAATCAGTAACATAGTGAGAGAAAAGAAATTGGAAAGCACCATTACTTGCTGAAATCATGTTATTAAAGCAAACACTAGACATTTCGGCCTTTTCGGCCTATCGCACTTATCGTACATTCTAAAAGCCGAAAGGACCGAAAAGGCCAAAAGGCCACAGAGCTTGGAGGGTAAAAACGGACAAGGGCTCTGGCGGGGGAAGAGACTGCTCGGAGTTATCGGACCTCCGAAAGTCCGATAAGTCATAAATGCCGAAAATGCCGAGAAGTCACAAGTCCGAAAGACCGGGAACAAAGGATGGTTGCTGCTTTCGGCGTTTCGGGGGTACGTGATGTTTCGGTGTGTGAAAACACCGAAATGCCGACATCGTGAGCACTTAGGAGTTTTTTGATTCGGTGGACGCTCTGCGAGTTTCGAACCCCGAAGGTCCGAAACTAGGGTTTTGGGCCGGACTCTAAAAACGAGTCCGATGGCGAGTTTGACCACAAACTCACCTAGGGATGTGAGGTGACTACCTCGACAATCCCTAAGGCCGAAAAGGCCGACCTGAAAACAATCTACACCTAAGACTCAAGCCGAAAAGACCGAAAATGCAAACTCTAGACCCAAAACAAGAAACGAGAAACAAAAGAGGATGTAAACAAACAAAAAGAAAAAGAGACAACCAGGAGGAGAAGACCCCCTACCCAAAAGACGAAGAGCTCGATGAAGACCAGCGAGGAAAAGGGAGCGAAAGCAACTGGCGGCAAAAATCAGAGCGAGTAGATGACGGAGGAACGAATGTGCAAAGTGAGGGTTTAAAATGACCTCCGCGCTTTTATAGGCTTCGCAAGATTGGTGACATCATCACCCTGTGCGGCGGCCTTTCGGCCTTTTTAGATGTCTTGGACATCCTATAGGCTGAAAACACCGAAAGGCCGACTCTTGCGAGAGTCGGTCTTTCGAGATTGACGCCAGTCAGAAAGTCTGAAAAAGACAGCCACCCGAGATCGCTCATCACCATTTCGGCCATCGAAAGAACAGAAAGCTGACAAGGTCGAAATGGCCGAACTTCGTTAGTCAAAATGCTCCTGCTGGGGCCTTTCGCACCTTTCTGACCACCAAAAGGTTCTAGAGGCTGACAAGGCCGACAAGGCTGAAAAGGCGAAAAAAAACTAAAAAAACTAAGGACACCAACCCTAAAGACGACAAAATGAGGCAAGCAAAAAGCAGAAGGGGGGCCCCTGAGGCCGCAAGGGCCAAGAAAGGGGAGCGTGGTTGTGGGACCACAACATTACCTATATGAACTAATAATATTGATGAAAATACATACTAGATACAAGATTAAAATGTGTCTCTATTTGCTCGTGAAATTATCACAGAGAAGAATACCAGAGATGGTTGGTCAAGGATTCCATTTCATACGACTATACCATACTACCTCAACGATATGCAACATATTTAAATGACTCGACGACTGCTAAGAGGAACACAACCATCAACCAACTGATGCATACAACTACCCATGACTCACAACCAACTTAATATGGACAATTATTACATTGTTGGGTAACCAATATTATCAAACATAACAATAGGTATTGTATGTTGACTACATCATCCCCCCAAAAGAAAAGTCATCTTGCAGACAATAAGTATACATCAAGTAGTAAATTGGAAGACTAATGTCAAGAGTGTAGACAATGACCTGTACTATGCAAACTCAAAGTTGTAGTGTACTTTAAATATCAAATGGGGGTTTGGGGGCAACACCTTTAGCAGAGTCAAGGGGCAGTGACGAGGGTGTGCTCCTTGTCATGATTCAAGGCAAGGTCGAGGGGTAGAGTCCTCACTACCAAGCCCAAATTAAGATCTTTAGAACCACATAGAACCATGGTGCACATCATTTTTGTGACTTTTTAAGATGCCAAGAATAATGTCGTAGCTAGAAAATAGAGATTTTATGTCAAAATTATGATCAAGTTGTTTTCTCTAGTGAGATTTCAAGATGATGTGCTGTTAAACTATATTCTCAAGCCATATAAAGGAGTGATATAGAAGCTATGGAAGCCATACAATAATGAACTTATGATGCCATACAAGGGAAAGATGTTGCCAAGCAGTATGGAGGTGCTGTCATACGATATGAAAGATTAAATGATGACATACTATGCCACCATGAACCTTCTGTATGTTGTCATAATAGCCATGCTGTACATTGTTGATGAGGAGGGTCTGTACACCAATGAGCAATATCAAGAGCCATCGTATAGTGTGCAGGTTCAGTCATATGGTAGGGATTTTCCTACCAACCTGTACCATGTAATGATGTACAGTGCAGTGATGTCGTACAATGTCCCTTAGAAGAGTCAATGCATGGCTAGTGGAGGGTTATACAAGAGAAGAATTAGGTCATATGAGATGAAGTTGGCACTATTGTGCATTGTTAATTCTTGGAGTCCGTACATGAGGGTGGATGTATGGTTGTACGGTGCAGGATGTACAGTGTAACAAACACTGATTTTCTTCTCAGGTGATACAGTAAGTATCCCAGTCCATTCAATGAATGTAGAAGCAAGTCATACAATCAAATTGGACGAAGACAGTATAACAAGTCGTACGATCAAACAAGTCGTATAACAAGGCGGTACAACAAGAATGGTGTCAATCCATCTAGTGAGGTTTGCACTTGCCTAAATGGTATGAATTAAGCATGGTCGTACAATAGGAATTAAGTAGTGCCATATGGTAAACACTAAGGTATGAATTAAGTGTAATGTTCCCATTTTTAATAAATTATTTTTTTATTAATTATTGGTCCCAGAATTTAAATAATATTATAAATGGACCTTTAATTAATAAAAGGGGCCCATTTTTATTATTATTGTCCATAGGTGTTTGTCGTGTCGGCATTCTTTTGTAAACCCTCGAGAGTTTCTTCGAAGGGGTATTTATGACCGGCGTGTAGGATGCATTTTTCATGTTGAGTTTTGATATTTGATTTGTCTTTGCAAATTCCTATTGGGATTCTATTGTTTGCCATTTTGGAGGTGAAAGATCCTCCCTATTTGGTTTGTTGTAGCTTCGGTGGTTCACAGCCACCCTAGTCCGTTGTCGGGAATATCACTCTGATATTTCACTGTGCGCCAAAACTGTTGTGCTTGTTTGTTTCGGATCTGACAACTCTAAAATACAATCTTTGTATACATCTATTCGCATCTTTGGAATTAATGCAATTGGTGGTATCGTTTGTACTTGGCATTGGGTATTCTGTGGCACTATTATTGTTTGAATTACTTCTGACATCATTAGCTTCTGGCGTTTATCTCCACTTGGGTGATTGGGAGTTATATAATCATATTGTATTCCCACTTTCTTTACTTGTCTCAATATTGTCGAATTCTGGTAGCTTATCTAGTTCAGCATCGACACAGAGGAAATAACGGGGATATGGATGCATCAAGGTACTAGACGCAGGCATCCGACATACTGTACGGCCTCCACTATTACTGTACGACCTACAACAAACCAGTGTATGACACCCCCAGTTTCCCAGTGCGGTCTCTCCCTTCCATATAGCCTCCAAGACATTTACCGTACGACTTCGCCAGTCTTCCATATGGTCCTGCAAATCATTCACCGTACGGCCACAACCAGCCCGTACGGCCTGCAAGACACCGTATGGTCCTGAGTACCATACGGCCTCAGGTGAAACACTTGGCAACCCTCCAGCTCGTACAGCCTTAAGTGTCTGTGTCCGCACGGTTTGCCCATCCGTATGGTCAATATTACCTCTCCACTGTACGATCATCTTCCGTACCGTACACAACTACTCTCGACACACGACAGAGACCTTTGTTGCACAGCATCCCTTCGGGGTAAGAGAGTCTGTCCGGGTTCGGAACATTACATTAAGCAGAGTTGTACGACAAACATTGAGGCTTTCCTTCTCGAGGGAGTTCGTACCTTCAAATGTGGTGGCCATACATTATTGTTCGCAAGTCATACTAGTCTTTGAGTGGTGCCAAGAAGGGAATGTTGTATGGCACAAAGTTGTACCAAGGGATGTAGTTCTTCATCTACTGATTTGAGAATAACCCTTGCCAATGACAATTCTTAGAATGTTAAAGGGATGGTTGAGAGTTTTTTTTATAAACTTGCTGAGAGTGTGAATTACTTTGTAGAGTCTTCATTATTTTTTGCTTTCCATTTTCCATCCCCCCTGATTCACTCTTTCTTTTCCTTTGAATTTCTGGGGAAATGGATTTTCCTTGACAATCCCTTATACACTCCATATTACATATTTTTCTCTTCATAGTCTTAGATATATCGTCCATAACTTTACATGCTTTTCACCAGCTGCTCTTCAGAAAGAGTTATGGCTTCAAGGAAATTGCATGTTGATGGGAATACCTAACAATGCTCCATTTTCTAGTGAAATAGTCCATTTAGGGAACTTGTCTCATCTTTAGAACAATCTTGCAACTCGAGAAACTCTTCATTGTTTGGTTCCATGGCTTTCCTTCCTTTGTTTGTACCCAACTTTGCATCTTTGGATTCTAATTCAAAGGATGCCAACTCCTCACTCACTGCCTGATTTCTCAGGTCCATGATGTATTTTATTCCTTTACTCTCGATCAAGTATGTTTTCCACTTCCAATTGTGATCCACCTTGGCAACAATCAGCTATCCCCTCTTGAGAGCGCATTGTATGCCTTCTTCTGCAATGGGATGACTATGAAGTCCAAAATAAATTGTTGTCTTGATTGTTAACTTTTGTGCCATCAATGTTCCCTACGGCTTGATGTTTTGTTGGTCAACACCTACCAAGTGAAAGGTTGGCAGTCAAAGTATTGGTCTTCCAAAGCATTTTTATGTATCTTCCAAGTAATATACTGACTTCAGAGGCTCTGTCAATGATGGTTAGTTAGCTTCTTCCCCATTATTTCCATCTTGATGATGGCTAGCTTCCTTCCAATGCTCATTGTCAACAACATGGGATTAATGGCCTGGTTACAATCAGGTGGTGGTTTCTCTGCTGGTTCTCTTGTGGCTTATATTGGTTTTGGTCAACTATGTTGTCATTGACTGTGTTGGTAATTGCCACTCTCAGTTGTGGCATAGTTTGAAGGTGGCTTGTCACCTTGATGGGTATAGTTGTTTGTAGCACCTACCAAACTATGTTCTCTTACTTTGATCACAATGACGTACTTGCAGTTTTGCTGGAGGTTATTTGTTCCTTGGCCATCACTTGTTCTAGTCTTGTTTTGGCTTCTCAGAGTCATTCCTTCTTTGTACATGTGTTTAGGTACACTGCCTTCTTCGTCTATGCTCTTGTAATTGCTAGAATTGCCTCGTCTTGTTGCTCTATGTCTAGCATATTAATGCTCTTTTAAGGAAATGATGCCAATTGTTTATTGGTATATCTCATAAATAACCTACATGAAATAATTGTTGAGAACATGTGTCTCAACCTTGCAGTCTTTTTCTGGAAAATTCCAAAATTTGTTTGTGGTAGTTTTCCACATGTTTATACATTGGAAAATGGTTAATGAGTTGTCAAAAATGAGTCTTGTCCATAGTAGAATATAGGTGGGCCATTTTTAGAGCCTTAATGACTCATTTTGTGACTTTTATGGGGGTCTAAACAAGAGGACAAAATTATGGACGGGATTACTATTTTAACCTGGTTGTTTTTCCATCTTGGAAATGTAAATGTCAAAAATGGGCACCATGTGGCATGGTGGTTAAGCCCATGGTTTTGTAAAACCATAAGTGGTTTCCAGGTTGTAAAATTACTATATAAGAAGGGCTTGGGGAGGAGTTTATCACAATTGAGTTTTTGCAAGACTGGATGCTAGAAGGAGTCTCTCCGAGTTCAAGTTGTGGTGATGCGCTCTTGTAAGAACTTGCATTGCAAGTGTATTGTAATCTTCTTGATTTGATAATACATTGTGCAAGTTTTGGAGGGTGGGGTTTTTCTCCCGGAAGGGTTTCCCCATGGTAATCACTGTGTTATGTGTTCATTGTTATTTTGTTTATGCTTTATTGTGCATTTCTTGAGATCTTTGCGATATTTAAGTTGAAATTTGCATAACTGTCCTCTCAAGATTAGCGTAGGAAGCGTTTTCGCACACCATTGCTTCCTTACAAGTGGTATCAGAGCCTAGCTAGTTTTGGTTCTATTTGTTGGGTATAGGGTTTTTTGAGCTAATCAAGATTTGAGTGGGAGCTTGTGTAGAGTATTTCATTTCTGTGTTGCAGGATTGAAAAGATGGCAAGCATATTGGGGAGGATTGATGTAGAGAAGTTTTTTGGCACAAACTTTGAGATGTGGAAGCTGAAGATGGAAGATCTGTTGATTGATTGGGATCTATGTGATGCGATTGATGAGAATAAGCATAGGCCCGCAGATCCGACATTAGCCGCACAATATGATGTGATTGATAGAAAAACTAAAGGTCTCATCAGATTGTGTCTTGCAGACTCTATTCTGATAAATGTCCATGAAGAATTTACTGCAAAGAAGCTTTGGAAGAAGCTAAGTGAGATCTATCAAGCGAAATCACTTGTGAACAAGATCTTCTTAAGGAAGAAATTGTATTCTTTGAGAATGGAAGAAGGTGGACGAATCTCTGAGCATCTGGAAAGTTTTAACATGTTGGTGACTCAGTTAACCTCAGTAGGGGTGCCAATGGATGAAGAAGAAAGATGCCAAATCTTGCTATGTTCGTTGCCAGACTCATGGGACAGCCTTGTCATGGCCATAGGGAGCACTTCAGTCATCTTGAAGATGGAGGATGTTGTTGGTTTTCTACTTTTTGAAGAGATGAGAAGAAAGGTCTCTTTGAATGCCAAAGAGGCTTTGAGTGTTCGAGGAAGACCAAAAGAAAGAGGCAAGAACGAAAAGCAGCATGGCCGTTCTAAGTCCAAGAATAAGGGGAGATCAAAATCTCCTGCGAAGTCCAAGGCAATCTACTGGAATTGTGGCAAACCCGGACACTTCCGAAAGGACTGTAAAGAGGAGAAGAAAAAGAAGAAGAAGAAGCAAGATTTTGATTCTGAGTCCGAGAAGGAAGATGGAGATGCTTTCATCGCAGCCTTGGCCACTCGTGCAGGTGACAATGCATGGTTAATAAACTCAGGTGCATCTTTCCACATGACTCCTAATAGAAACTAGTTTAGTAAGTATGAAAATTTTGATGGTGGTAAGGTGTATTTGGGTGATAACTCAGTACTTGATATTGTTGGTCGTGGAAGTATTCGTGTGAAATTTTTTGATGGTAGAATTAGAAGATTTGATGGTGTCATGCATATCCCGGGACTAGCAAGGAATTTGTTATCTGTTAGCAAGCTAATAGATGCGGGTGTGCATGTACAGTTTTCTGAAGCAGGTGTGAAAATGGTAAGAGGTGCTATGGTGATAGCAAGAGGAAGCAGATTGGGTACACTGTACCAGCTTGATGCATGCACAGTTGAGTGCAATAGTACTTTTGATAAGATTGTGAAAAAGACTACTCAGTTGGAAAAGGAGAGGGTTTCTCTTTCAACAGATGGTCGTGGTTTTTGGGTACCCAAGGGTGCTCTGTCTACTGAATCAAAGTTGCCTGCAGAGAAGACCATGTTATGGCACCAGGGACTCGGCCACATAGGTGAGAAGGGTCTACGGACCTTGAAAAATAAGAACCTTGTTGATGGGTTGAATGATTGCAATCTTGAATTTGATTTTTGTGAGCATTGTATCTATGGTAAACAAAACCACATTCAGTTTTACTCGAGTTCTCATAAGTCCTCATGTATTTTGGATCTAATCCATTCGGATGTATTTGGTCCAGTTGATGTTCCTTCTATTGGTAGATTAGTTTACTATGTTTCTTTCATTGATGATTTCAGTAGAAGAACATGGGTTTATTTTCTTCGGAGTAAAGCTGAAGTTTTTCAGTCGTTTCAAAGAATTTAAAGCAATGGTTGAGTTGCAGACTGGAAAGAAAATAAAATGTTTGAGAACTGATAATGGTGGTGAATTTTGCTCCAATGATTTTGACACATTTTGTAAAGATTGTGGTATTAAAAGAGAGAAGACAACTCCGTATTCTCCACAACAGAATGGAGTTGTAGAAAGAATGAACAGGACCTTGATGGAGAAGGCTAGGAGTATGCTGAGTGGAGCTAGACTAGAACAAAAGTTCTGGGCTGAAGCTGTAGCCACTGCCTGCTACCTGATAAACAAGTCTCCTACATCAGCTCTTGTTGATAAGACGCCAATGGAAGTATGGTCAGGCCACAAGCCTTCACTTAGACATCTGAGAGTGTTTGGTTGCGAAGCATATGCTCATGTGCCAAAGGAGAAGTGGACAAAATTGGACAACAAAGCTGCTAAATGTATTTTCATCGGATACAGTTATGGTGTGAAAGGATACAAGCTTTGGAATCCTGTTGAACAAAAGGTATTTTATTCAAGAAGTGTTATTTTTAGAGAAACTAAGCCTTCTTTTGTTACAGTGCAGCTAGAACAAACAAAAGATGTGATTCAACTACCTGCTACATCGGAGAAAGTTGAATCAAGGCCCTTAGAGAGACAAGAAGTCGAAGAGAGCTCTATGAGTTCTGAATCATCAGAGGAAGAAGAGGTACTTGAAGCTGAACCTGAAGCTGAACCTGCTCGAAGGTCTACTAGACAAAGGAAACCACCTGAAAGGTATGGGTATTCTCCTGATGATTGGAGATGCATATTTGCATTAAATGCTAACATTGATGAACCGAGATCTGTAGAAGAGGCTCTTGGTATGAATGATTCAGAGTCCTGGAAAATAGCCATGGATGAAGAAATGAAAGCTCTTAAGAGGAATGAAACATGGGACCTTGTACCATTGCCTGAAGGACGAAAGCTTGTTGGTTGTAAATGGGTGTTCAAGAAGAAGATGGGTTCAGATGGAAGCATTGAAAAGTATAAAGCACGTTTGGTTGCAAAAGGTTACTCTCAGGTTGAGGGAGTAGATTATGGTGAGATTTTTTCTCTAGTAGCCAAAATGACATCCATTAGATTTTTACTTTCTATTGCAGCTGCTTATGATCTAGAGATCGAGCAAATGGATGTGAAAACAACTTTCCTTCATGGAGATTTGGAGGAGGAAATTTACATGACACAGCCAGAGCACTATATGGTGAAAGGTAAAAGTCATTTGGTCTGTAAGTTGAAGAAATCTTTGTATGGTTTAAAATAGAGTCCTAGGATGTGGTACCAAAAGTTTGATACATATGTGTTGAATTTGGGATTTATGCGATCTAAATCTGATCACTGTATATATTTTAAATCTGATGGTGATTGTTTCCTGGTTATTGCCTTGTATGTCAATGACATGTTGTTTATTGGCAAAGGAAAAGGTTTGATTGCAGAGTTAAAATCTCAGCTCTTGATAAAGTTTAAAATGAAAGATCTTGGTGTAGCTAGGCACACTCTGGGAATGGAGATTGTAAGAGATAGACAAAACAGAAAGCTTTGGCTAGGCCAGAGCAAGTATGTTGGTACTATTTTGAAAAGATTCAATATGCAGGATTCAAGACCATTGAGTGTTCCTATTACAATGGGAACAAAGCTTTCTAGTTCACAGTGTCGTACATCCCCATTGGAGATGGAAGAGATGAGTCGAGTACCATATCAGAGTGCTGTTGGAAGTTTGATGTATGCTATGGTCTGTACAAGACCAGGCATTGCCCAAGCAGTGGGAGTACTTTCCCGTTATATGTCTAATCCAGGAAAAGCACATTGGGATGCAGTAAAAAGAGTTTTCAGATACTTGAGGGGTACTTCAGAGTACTCGATATGTTTTCATGGAACAGGAAACGAGCATTCCTTAGATATTCGAGGCTATGTGGATTTAGACTGGGCCGGTGATGTTGATAGAAGAAGATCCACTAGTGCATATGTGTTTACATTATTTGGTGGTGCAATTAGTTGGATGAGCAAGTGACAGGCTGTGGTCGCTTTGTCCACTATTGAGGCAGAGTATATGGCAGCTACTCATGCCTATAAGGAAGCCATCTGGCTAAAGAGATTGTGTTTAGATATAGAGTACAAACAGGGTGCAGTGACAATTTTTAGTGACAGTCAGAGTGCAATCTGTCTAGCGAAGAACCCGACTTTTCATGCCAGGACTAAGCACATTGATGTACAATATCATTTTGTGAGAGATATGGTTGAGGATGGCAAGGTGAAGCTGGAAAAGGTAGAAACTTTGGTGAACGTTGCTGATGCATTAACTAAACCCATGAGCATAGAGAAGTTCAGATGGTGTTCAGAGTCTATGGGCCTCTTGGCCCTTAGCAATTAAGTCCATGATACTTTGGATCCCCTGACTCTTGCAAGGTGTTCGACAAGTGGGAGAATGTTGAGAACATGTGTCTCAACCTTGCAGTCTTTTTCTGGAAAATTCCAAAATTTGTTTGTGGTAGTTTTCCACATGTTTATACATTGGAAAATGGTTAATGAGTTGTCAAAAATGAGTCTTGTCCATAGTAGAATATAGGTGGGCCATTTTTAGAGCCTTAATGACTCATTTTGTAACTTTTATGGGGGTCTAAATAAGAGGACAAAATTATGGACGGGATTGCTATTTTAACCTGGTTGTTTTTCCATCTTGGAAATGTAAATGTCAAAAATGGGCACCATGTGGCATGGTGGTTAAGCCCATGGTTTTGTAAAACCATAAGTGGTTTCCAGGTTGTAAAATCACTATATAAGGAGGGCTTGGGGAGGAGTTTATCACAATCGAGTTTTTGCAAGACTGGATGCTAGAAGGAGTCTCTCCGAGTTCAAGTTGTGGTGATGCGCTCCTGTAAGAACTTGCATTGCAAGTGTATCGTAATCTTCTTGATTTGATAATACATTGTGCGAGTTTTGGAGGGTGGGGTTTTTCTCCCAGAAGGGTTTCCCCATGGTAATCATTGTGTTATGTGTTCATTGTTATTTTGTTTATGCTTTATTGTGCATTTCTTGAGGTCTTTGTGATATTTAAGTTGAAATTTTCATAACCGTCCTCTCAAGATTAGCGTAGGAAGCGTTTCCACACACCTTTGCTTCCTTACAATAATAATAAAGATGATAGTGCTTACTAGTTGCGAGAGTAAAATGTCTTTATTTTCTCATGAAATTATTATAGAGAAGATCAAAGATAGTCGGTCAAGGATTTTAGTTCATCCAACTATACCATACTACCTTCCTTGATGGTATGCAACATATTTATAGGACCCAACGATTTCCAAGAGGAACACAATCATCAACCAACTGACACATCAACTACTTGAGAGTAACAACCAACTTAATACGAACAATTAATACGTTTTTGGATAACCAATATTATCAAACATCGCAATAGGCATTCTACACTATACAAACTGACACTTGCAATGCTTGAATTTCATTTCCTTTTGGAAGGACTAGAGAGTTGGGTGCCCTAGTCCACTCAGAGTAGGGCACTAGGTGCCATAGCTCTCTCAAACATGGACTAGATAAGGTAGTGGCAAAGTATCAGGAATATGTCTTGAATTTCATGATTGGTGGTAGAGTATTAGGAATATGTTCTCTTAAGCAGGGACTAGATGACAATTGGTGGACTCTTGTAGATTATGTCTTGAATTTCACCAAACCTATTATGAGTATGATTAGGTTTGCTGATACAAATCAGCCATATTTGGGGTAAATCTCTGATGGCATTGACTCCTTGATAGTAAAAAAAGGGCATAATAGCACAAAAAGAAAATGACCTTGAAGAAACATTTTTCCGTAGTGTGAAAAAAAATCATTCATCATTGTTGGAACAAGATGAACACACCATTGCACCTCCTTGTATATGCATTATCTCTCAAATACTATAGCTTATGGGCACTTGCTTGCCATAGAGAACTCCACCATATAGAGATAGTGAAACTACCAATGGGTACAAGTAGGCATTTAGACGACTCTTCTCAGATCCATAAGTGGTGGCAAATGTAGGAAAGAGTTTGGCTTGTTCATCTTAGGATGAGATCATCGCATTTGTGCTATTTAAGACCAATACACTATAGACCAGTACCTCCATGGGAAAGATTATTTGTTCCTCGAACCTCTTGCAATGTTACAAGTATTTTTTATTTTCAAACATTTGTATTGTAGAATTCAGTATTTACCATTCTTCAATTTATTTTGCATTTCTTATTTTATAATTTGTGTTGGTTTTCTCTCCAATTTCAACAAGGTGCAAGTTCTTCCATCATAAAAAAAAGGTAGAAGACTTGGTTTGTGTCCATTCTAATTTGTGTCTTCTATCGCATAAGAAAGAACACTATAAGGAAGGGTCAATGAAGCATTGGGACATAGCCCCTGAGTGTAGCAAATTAGATGCATCTATTCAAGAGCTTTCTTGGGTCACTATAGACGATGATGATGAGACGCGCATGATGCACCTAGTGGGAGTGGCAATTAATTTACTTGTGGTTCAAATGATTTGGAACTTGAACCAAATGATGACCTTGACCTAGATTCTTTTGATGATTGAAGACAATTATTATTTGTGATTGTAATGATTTTCATTTGAATCATGATCCTCGACATATATCAAATATATTATATGGCATATGACATAATATTAAAATTCTAAACTATCAATGGTATTTAATATTTATCTTTATCATTACCATTTCAACATTTGGCATTGATCCATGATGAAGTATCATACTATCAAATGTATTTATAGTTTTGTACTTTTTAAAGAAAATTCATGTGTTACCCAATAATATTTTTGCTGTACCGATAGTACCTATATCTCGTACCCATCCCTGTATTGGAACTAGCAACTGAGGTAAAAATCTAAAAACTTATCAGCCTTAGCACCATCTTTTCCTTTTAAAATTGACTAACTATATAAACCTGCATTATAGAATCATTTTTTCCAATTTGCTCTGTTGTCGGGAATAATGTTATGTTTTTTGCATTTGTGACTACGAGGGTCCCCTTTGAGTGATGGTAGAGACTTTTGACAGGTTCTTGTTACCCTAATTTTCATATGCATGCAAATTTGGCTAAAATCCATCCCTAGGTCTCTGTTTTTATCTTGCCAAGCATCCCTGAAATTTTTATGATCTTATGCCATGTCCTCTAGCCTCTGCAAAGTGTTCTATTCCTTGGTTTGCAGTTGAAAAATTCAAAAAAAGTAGCTGTTTGAGCTAAATAAACCTTGCAAACCCTAAGCCCCTCATTCTATTTTCATGTTACTTTTTTGACAACTTAAAGTCCCAATCTCCCATGTGCGTAATTCTTCCTTCGATCTCCAGTTCTCTTATTCTTCCGGCGGTTACCTTTTCCTTTCGGCGAACTGGCGACTGCAGTGTTTTTCTTAGTCGCGAGATAAAATGGTGAAGCTTCTAAACATTCAGTGACTTCGGGGATTGCCTTCAGTCGGGCATTCGCTAATTGAAACCCTAGGTTGGACTTTTGGTTTAGTGATTCTGCAAATGCCTTGTTCGCGTATTCTTCAGACTTAACCGAGGTTAAGAATTCTATTTAGCGACTGAGTGAATTTCCTTTGGTCACGCATTCGCTAAGACTTCCGGGGTTAAGTGATTTAAGTGGGGTCCCAGTTGATGAGATCAACGGCTGTCGTAAGATCTCATAGGGTTTGTCAGAGGCTTGCGATCTTGTGACAGTCGTCGATCTTCCCTTTTGCTCAGCGCTTCATACTTTTGTGGGTCCACTGCCACGGCGTCTTACTTGGAGGCTTTTTATTGGTCGAGGGATGATGACTTGTATTTTTGTCAGTGAGCCCAGGGATGTCAGAAGCTTAGAAATCTACGGCTAGCGTGTGTTCTCATGAAATGTGTCAGAGGTATGCGATTATAAGACAACCGTTGATTCTCCTTGGTGACGTAACTCTTCATGCCTGGCGGGTCCACTGCTACGTGTACACAAATGGCAGCTTCTCATTGGTCCACATGGTAATGATTCGGCAGTGTGTCAGTGGGACTAGGTTTCCAGCATTTCAAAAGGCTCCGACACCTGCAGGAAATCTACGGTTGGCGCATGTCCGCAAGGAGCTTTTCTGACACATGCGATCATGCGACTGACCGTCGATTTTACTTTATTTCTCGGCGCCTATGCTAGGTGGGTCCTCTGACAATTGATGCTGACATGCTTGAATTTGATTGATTGCCGTGTGCTGATAGAGATTTCCAGGTGGACCCGCATGTCAGTGGGGTCCCAGTGCAAAGGTGATCTACGGCTGGCGCATGATTAGAAGGAATATTCGGGGGCCATGAGATCATGCGCCTGCCGTTGGATTAGAATCTTGTCTTTAGTGGGACCGATGTTAGGGGTTGCCGAGGTGTATGCCTACAGAGCAGTCAAGGGTGAATAAAAGGATGACATGTGGCGGTTCTAGGCCCAAGGTTAAGAGTATTCCGCAAATCTGCGACTAAAGAGCTTTTCCATGTTCGCTAGACTTAACCGGGGTTAGCTAAAGTATTGAACAACTCTGTGACTGAAGGAAAATTGGAACCCGAGGTAGACTTGAGGTTAGTTTTGCAGTCAAGTGCCGAGCCTGGGTAAAAGGAGGATCTGACAGTCGCGTTTTAAAGTGAGATTGATTTTTTAAATGCTGACCATCGAGAGGGAATTTTAGCACCACCTGTGACCGTTTTATCATTTTTTAAATTCAAATATCTCAAAATATCAGATTTTAACAGTTATGGCGAGCCCGAGTTGCGGGTAGGTAGATGGATCATGGCAGCTGGATTTTTGCAGGTATAAACATGAAATGGACACGCGAACACAAATATTTGATTAGCTGGGATATTTTCATGTGCATTTATGGCCGAATTTGACAGAATTAGGGTTTGATTATTATATGAAAAATTATGTAACCCTAATTAGATTTTTTGCTCTTGCCTGCATGCAAGAGGAGATGTATATATTGTTTTTTGAAAGCTTTAGAGCTCAGAGTTCACATTTTGTAAAGAGAAAAAATATCTTTTCTTAGAAGGCTATCTGAGACATTTTTTCTGTCCTCTGGTTTTCTACATTCTGTAGCCTCCCATTGATAATTCAAATATTGAAAGTGTTTTTGTGACATTCTTCATGTCCCTATGCCTTCTTGTGTGAGTTATTTCTTAATGAATTCAATATTTACATGCTTCTCAGTGATATCTTAGGATTCTTGATCCCTCTTTCTTTCTGCAATTTTGTGTATCATTGTGGATGATTTGATGTGAGTGCTTTTGTGGGTATACTTCAACCCCTTAACTACCTTGTCTCATTCCTATACCTAGTTGCAGAGGTGAATGTTTGTTTGTAGGTCATAGATTGTTGTCTAATTCCAAAGGGTGTTATTGTTTGTGAAAGAATCTCTCTTTCCCTGGATAGCTCTTTTCACCTACAGACCCTTCTATGAAATACTTATGCAAATCTATTCAGTGAGTTGTGATCTCCTAGACCTAAGTCCATTCATTGATTTCATCTTCTATACTGTAATTCATACCATATTTTCGGTGTATCACCTAGTAGGATAGTTTGCTTTCAGTCATTTCCCTTTCAAGCATTCCTTCTATCCCTTTCCCTCAAAAGATTTACTTTTCCTGTTAAGAAGCAAATTAGGGTGATTATCCAAGAGGAACCAGCCTAGACCCTGGAGGTCTCATCTCAGTTAGCATAGGTCCCACAACCTGGAGATGATTCCCATGTTATACTAGGTTATCAAGACTAGGAGAGCTTGAAACAAGGGTGCAAACTTAGTGTATAACAGTTCTCACGCTTGAGCACGTTTCAGTATTTGGGCCGTGATGTGAAGGTTTCCTTTACTGCCACCAAATTCACGAGAGTATTTGGCATACTTGGCAGAAATGGAAAAAAGATTTAGCTGAAGCCAAAGAAGATCACAAAGGATGAGAAAGAATACTGGATCAAATTGGTCTCACGGAACCTGACACCTGCAGAATTGGACTCAGTGGCAAAAGATTCTAAGGGGTGAGGGATGAAGAAGTCCTTCATTGCAGAAGGGTCAAGGCAATGCATTATGGACGTGGTGAAGAGTCGGATGACAGGGTCTAGCCGCGCCTCAGATATAGCCCTTCCACAGATTCTCTTGATGAATAGTCTCAAGAACGATAATGTATATGACTGGGTGCCACTCCTAGCAGAACGCATGTATGAGTTTATGACCTTGTAGCATAGGACATTTTACATGCCACATTATGCTATTGGTTTGTTTTTGGAGGCCACACGAGTACAGATTCCCAATGGAGACTTGGAGGTGAAGCCTGAGGGCACCTTGGCACATGGCAAGCTGCCCATATTGTATTGAAGGCATTTGGATATAGGGATTGCACTAGCAGGACAAAAGAGGAGACACTAGATAGTTTCGGAGTTTGAGTTTGAGGATGTGGACAGTGGCAGAGAGGCTAACTTGGAGACTTTTGGCACCTTTAGAGATAGTGGTAGCTAGGAGGCAGAGGACGAGGCCGTAGATTCTACAATTGTTGGGACAACAACGACTACACCACCTCAAGTTTTGTTCACTCGACCTCTTCTGTCGAAGACAACATGTTTGACTCCACCAGTGATAGTGGGTTTGGTGACCACAACGCCCATTCTTGCGTTCGGTCAGATTCAGACACCCGCAAGTATGGCACCAACAGTAGTGTGAGAAGTTGCACCACCCTCGGTGGAGTTGGCTCATGAACCTCTAGTAGCAGAGGAAGTAGTGGAGACTAGAGCAGAGTCCTTGGCCAAGGAGTTTCCTAGTGGAGAGTTTCCTGGTGGGGAGAGCATGGAGATGCCTATGGGAGAGGTGATAGAGCCACTGACAGAGAAGGAGATAGTCAGGCCCGAGTCTGAGAGAGTAGTGACACCAGTACTGGGGAGTAGTGCTATGATTGAGGCAGAGATGGTGGTAGTGAACTTGCGGCTTAGTGAGTATAATATGACATTGATGCCACTGGTGGAGAGGACTCTTACTTCCCCACGATGAGCATTACCTCCTAGTCACGAGATAGTGGATATTGATGAGGGGAACTCACCTATTAGGGGGATAGAGTGGGAGCAGGAGCACTCGTCAAAGAGAGAGACTTTGCTTGAGATAAAGTTGGAGTGGGAATGCTTGCTGGAGAGAGACACCTTGGCTGCTGGACATATGATAGAGACTTTTGAGCACGACCACATATGGGAGCCTCTAAGGGAGATTGGTGGTAGTGGCTTGGAGCAGTATCTGTAGGAGATGGTCGCAAGAGCTAGGCATGTTATGGCCTTTGCTCAGTCACAGGCTCAGGAGGGAGTTGTCTAGGAGTTGGAGCAGTTATTGGCTTTTGTGCATGGTGGTTGTGCTCAGGAATTTACAACATGTTATGAGTCTTAGGGATGGATGACTATGGAGACCATGACTATGTTGGAGGATTGGGCTCTCCGTGAGAGAGTGGGGGAGAGTTGGGTGGATGCTTTCATTTGGGAGATTGAGTAGGCTTTTCGAGAGGGTTATTACATGCTTCGGTGGATAGAGTACATTTCTACCACTCATGAGTCAGCTTGGAAGTAGCTGGCTACCCAGTTGGAGGGAGTTCAGAGAGAGTTGGCTCAACTCAGGATAGATGTGGCTAGGGAGCAAGAGGCATGGGCAGCAGAGAGGACATCCATGAGGTCGTAGTTGGAGTTTGGACAAATGGAGGGGGTTGCATTGTTGGCATAGTTAGAGGAGGCCCATGCAGAGAGAGCTATGTTGGAGTCCCGCCTAGTCAGCTCTATGGAGGCAGTCAATGCTCTTGGAGGCAACGATGATGGTGAAGCACACTATGGAACGGGAGATGGTCGTTGATCAAGACTTGCAGCTAAGGACACAATAGGTGTACGAGTTGAGGGCTTGTCTGGCAGTAGTCACACCACCACCTGAGCCTACATCCTTTGGGACACATTCTCAGACTCCTCGATCTTGATTTCTTTTTGTCATGTATAGTTGTTGGGTTGACATCTTTCCATTTTGTTGTAAGTCATTGGAGACAACTTTTTTGGGGGGGATAATGTTGTTGGGAATAATTTTATGTTATTATGTTATGTGTCGTTGGCAATTAGTTAGTCTGCCGAAGAGTAGTTGGGTAACGTCATGACAGTTGGTGTCGCACCCCTTTGGTCCAGATATTTTGTATATACTACCTCCGGGTAGGGGGATTATGGTCTTTACAGGTAGTTGATATTTCTGTGATCATTTGTATACAGGAAGTTGATGAATTAATAGAAGAACTGGTTCTTGGGCATATATTTATTATGTTCTATGTATTTACTTTCTGCATTTAAATAGTTTACCCGGAGAGGTAAATATTTTCTGTAAGGATGCTTTATGTATTTAAGTCCTCTTAATTTTGACTTGAACATGTTTACAGAATGGAAGAGAAAAAAAATGTTGTGGTTGAGATGAAAAGTGCCTCTTGGTGAAATATAAACTATAAAGTTTGAATATCTGTAAACTGCTACAAGTGTAAGCAAAAGTAAAATTGAGAGGTAGATTGATTATATCATGCCAATCTCTCCAGAATGTCAAAGTTTCAGGCTTGAAATCACTACAAATATTTGTTCAATGAGATCATCCCTGCAAATTATAACTTTTGAAAGGCTGCAGATCTTAATTATGTCATTTTTTGGTAAACGGTGTTCTCAGACACTTTTCACTGGCCGCAGCCATATTTTCTTTATATTTTTCAACTCCTTATTGTTATCGATATAATATTATAAAGTTTAGATTCTTTTATTGTGGAAGTTAAAGGAAAAAAAAAACACTTTATTTCATGTTTGAGCAGATATGCAGACTACTCGAATGCCTACTGGACAGGATATTTCACTAGTCGCCCTGCCTTGAAAGGTTATGTGAGAAAGCTCTCAGGGTTTCTTCAGGTGTGTTTGGGTTTAATTAAGAATTTTCTTTCCATTTATTTTGTTAATAAGATCACCTTTTTAGAAAATCTTTCCTTCTAAACAATGTACCTTCATTTTGTGAATATATTTGTAAAACAATCTCTGCAGGCAGCAAAGCAGTTAGAGTTTCTTGTGGGTAGAAATAAGAGAAAGCCTAACACCTATTCTTTGGAAGAAGCAATGGCAGTTGCGCAACACCATGATGCAGTAGCTGGTACTTCAAAACAACATGTGGCCAATGATTATGCTGCACGTCTTTCACGTGGTTCCCTAGAGGTTTAAACTGAATGACACAATCTCAAGTCCTTATCACTACTTATCTAATTTCATTAAAGTTTTTTTTTTTTTGTGGTTACAGTGGTCATGTAGTCTGTTCAAGTGACAGGTTGTCAATTAATTGATCCTTTGTTAGCACGACTGTAAAGTATATTTTTGGTTAATGTTTCTTTGCAGACTGAGAATGTAGTGAGCTCAGCATTACTCTACCTTATGAATGGCCAATCAAGTAATCTCAGTGGAGATAAGATCTCCAGCGAGCAAAGAGCTCAGACAGAACCAAAAAAGGAAAATTTATTTGAGGAAATAGATTCAGAAAGTATTTCAAGGGATAAAATAAAACTTGAACAGGTACATTGTCCAAAGCATGATGTCTGATATTGAACTAGATAGTTTAGGATCTGTTCCCATGAAGCAGTTTTTTTTCAAAGTAAGAATTAAACATAGAACTTTATGCTTTCTGTTTGAATTCTCATAGGCATACATAAATAATATTCTTATTTGAATAGTTTTTCTGCTTCTCTGACAGTGACATGATGCTTCTAAAAATAGTAATCTATAACTTTTATGTCTTGCTTTCACAGTGTCCTCTTATGAATATCAGCTACTGCCCCAAATCTGAAGCCAAATTGGACGCTGGGAGGAGTCTGGTGTACTTTTCATTTATATTTTGATTTAACATAGTTTTAAATTTTAATTAATCTGCAGTGGCTTTTCATTCGAATTATATTACATTGACTGACTGAATTGTACGTTTCTTCATTGTTATGTATTCAGGCAATTGTTTTGTATAATCCTTTGGGATGGAAGCGCAATGAAGTTATCAAAATCCCGGTAATTTTTTATTCCTAAAGGGTTCTCTTCTTTAAATACTAGATTCTAGTTCTATGGCAGTTGAGATCATTACATTCACACATACCTCCTAAAAATGAAAACTGAAGAAAATGTGTAAGATTTAGAAGCTCTAATTGTTGGAAAATGAGCTACACCCAAACCATAGATGGATTGGTCATGAAAAGGGCTGGTAACTCAGTGGAAGAGCACCCCGGCAGCAAACTAGTGGTCCTAGGTTTGACTTGTGGCTGGTCCACGGAAAAATTTACCATGGTATCAAAGCCTAGGTTAGTAGAGCTGGGCCAGGATAGGAGCCCCAAGCACTTGCAGTGTGGATCAAAGGGAATGTAGGAAAATGAGCCACACCTGAATTATAGATGGACTGGTAAACAAAAGTGCTGGTAGCACAGTGGTAGAGTAGCCCAACAACAAATAGATAGTCCCAGGTTTGACTCCTAGCTGGTCAGCGAATTTTTTTATCACTAATCCAGTTGAATTGTCTTTCTTAGCTTATCCATAATACTTGAGTCAACAAGAGTATGATTTTTTGATTTTACTTGGTCTGGGTCATTCTTTATTCTATGCCAATATTTTCCCTGACACTACAAGTCATATATCCACTCTTTGGAATGATTTTATTGTTCTAGACTTTCAGTATATCCAAATAAACCTCAAGGCTGGACAATGTATAGTGCAAAATTGTACTTTTGAGAACAATCAGCACTTCAGAAAGCTAAAATGACAGTTCTACTGTCCCATAGGCTATCTTTGTTCTTGTATATATTAAAAATCTTATATTCAATGGTGTGCACTACAAAAGTGTTCAAGTCTCTAAAAGAGCCCTCAAATTACTATAATGTTTCAAGACCTTATATTTTGAATGCACTTAACAGGTTCTTATGTCGAACCATCGTCTAAAATTTATCTTTGTTACCTATGATTATAAAGTTGCTCAACACTACTTGTGTTATATCCTAGGTTGGTATTGCAGTGTCTTCGAGGGAACTCCTTTGTGTAGGAATTGAAGAGAGAAAGATATTACAATATTTTTTGTGAATGACACCAACATAGGTCAACGAAACTCAAAATACGAAGTCATGTTATAGCAACAAAAGGGGTGTAAACTGTAAACAATCTTCTCCCTTGAGTCAAACAAGAAGAATGTTTCCCTGCAAAACCTTGATAAGTAAAAGAATGGAAAAGAATAAAGAATTTATCCTCTACACTTCCTTAATACTTTAAGTATCATCTACATCAATGATCATTATCTGACCCATAAGGCTTTTGAGGATATTGTCAATGAAATGGCCTATGCTAATAATGTTTTCTACAGAAATCCCTGAATGCAAGAGAATAAAATGTTCTCAAAGAAGGGCATGTTTCCTAGCCAAGAACTTTTTGTAGGGGATTTTTGTAGCCAAGAACTTTCATATGTTTGGCTACTAGTTAACCATTTTTGCTCAAAAGGTTTTGTATTATATCATAGGGGTTGCCTTACCCTAATCATAAAGTTTCCTAGTTTTGTTTGCTTTAGGGAAGCAGGTTCGCGATCTTTCCTCTACTTTTTCTATTCACTCTTTTTCAATAACTTATATAGTGACAATTCAAGTACTGTTTGCTAGCTTGTCAATAATTTTTCTTCACTTGCAAGATCCTCCTTCAATAAATTGCTCTTGATGCTGAAGGTCCCTCTCATGCATGTCCCAAGGTGCAGACAAAAGGTACCCTGATCTATTTTGTTGTAGTCTGCAAAGATTATAGGGCATAAGTTAAATAGTGTTGGTCAAGAAATATGGTCTAGGGCAGTTGTGACTTAAGTGGACCCCAGCACTCAGCTTAATATAGCAGTAACATAAATTAAGGTATATTGAGTGAATTGACATGCATGTGATATAGGGATTATCTATGTTAACAGGTACCTTCCTAGATGTAAGTTTGACACCTAACGATTGTGGATATCCCTTGTCAATTATCCAGCTTATCTGACAGTCAATTCTCAAATTGGACGATGTGGAAAACTTCTTGGTTGCATGCTAGTTTCCTCCAAAACAAGTATGATTTGAGGAAAATATCCCTTAAGAGTAACCTTGTTTATGATTAATGTCAGATGTCTCTTAATTTGCAAAGGGAGAAAACAATCTACAAGAAATACCTTCAGAGAGACCAGATAACCCTTACAAGAAGAAATTTGAGACTGGAAAGGACCTTGAAAAGGGAAAAATGAGCCAATCACACATTTGATCTGAAGAAACGATATGCAATGTTCAAAATTCAAAAATTAAAATGAGCAAGGTGTAAATTGAGTAAATAGGTTGTTTTGTTACTTTCAGAATTATCTTTGATTGTAGCTTAGCTTTTGTAACTAATAGAGGCCAACAATGAAAGCAAAATCAACTTTCCTTAAATACTCTGGAATGTTAGACCTCAATTATAAGAAATTTCATACTGCTGGAACGTAACCGCACCTTAAAATATTCAATCTCAAATTTTGTGGTATTTAAAAAGTTATTGAAACATTGACCCTTTAGATTTTTTATTGATATTGGTCTCTTACCTTCCTTGCAAGAAGGTGATCTGAGCTCCTTTTGTACTTATTCACAAACCATAGCTGCTGCCATTTTTATTTCGTTTATCTTTTACTCTGTAATGAAACTTGGGCATGCAAAGAAAATTGACTGAAATGGGAAAGAACATTGGCATCCTGATAAGATTCTGAAAAGTATTCCTTTCTAAAGCATATAATTTCTATATATAGTATCCGACTGTGCAAGATGTTGAGTGGACTTGGGAGAGACAATACTTATTACCACAGTTAAAGCACTGATTATAAAAGGATAATTAGTTTGTGACAACAACATACACTTTTTAACATTGATTCTGGCTGCAGGTAACGGATTCAGCTTTGGAAGTATTGGATTCCATTGGTAACAAACTTCAGACTCAGATTGTGCCAGTTGATCCAGCAACCAGAATAGTACGCAATTTCTACACTCAGGACATATCAGTTCAAGCTGGGCCCTTGTTTAATTTATATTTTGAAGCTTCAGTTCCTCCTCTTGGTTATACCATTTATTTCCTAAAAGCTGCAAAGAATGAAGTATCTGGTAAGGGATAAATATGAATATTTGAAATATATTGCTGGCATTATTTTCCTTCTATAGTTTGTGTTTTACTTGTTTCATTCTGAACAGGTGCACTGCAGATATTATTAAACCCCGACAAAATTTGAATGGGTCTCTTCTTATTCACATATTTAAATATGGAGCATTGCATTCATTTCATATTCATGGGTGCTTGTTTGGAAATTAGCCGCAGGAACTTTGTCAATGAAGCCGGAACATATCAATGGAGAAATAATTTTGGATTCGACAAGGATTCAGCTTGCATTCTCAAAGTCTACAGGGCTGCTGAAGGAGATCAGAAATCATCATAATAATGTATGTAATTAGATTTTACCTTGTCCCAACTGAATGAAGCTGCACTTTATAAATCGTTTATATCACATGGAACAGGTCAACCTGTAACGGTACTTAATTCATTTTTTACACATTATGAAGAATAAGACTATACTGCAAATCCTTGTTAATATTCATGAATGTCAGTGCAAGAGTTCAAATAATTACATTTTATTTCTTGTTAGTGTATTTTCTGTTTGAAGTGAATCATATGCTATTTAGCATTTCTATTTACCATGCCCTGTAGTGTATCAGCGTCATTGGCTTTCTGCCCAGCAGCAGCCTTTCATTCCCTCACCAAGAGTTATTGTAATGTGGTTTTCTGTCTTTAAAGATTTACTCTCTGTGGTAGATCTACATTTATCTTCTCTGTTTCCTTGTTGTGAGGAACTCTTGTTTTCCTTCTATTATTTGTCTTCAGTCAGATAGAACTAGTTCTTAGACATTTTCATCGACAGGATTTTTGTTTTTTGATAATGGAAAAGAGAATATCATAATAGCAGTAACAGGTAAAAACTAAAATGTTAAAAACCTTTCCAAGTACATGCAAGTGGGGCAGAAAACAAGGGCCAATGTACAGTTATCAAGTGAATTAAAACTGTAAAAAATGAAAGTACATAATCAAGCTTTTGAGAATTGAAGATACAAGCAGATTTATCAAAAGAGAGACCATAGAAGTCAGTATGTAAGTTCAATGAGTGACAAAAAGGAGGAAAAGAGAGATTTTAAAATCTCAGATGCTTTGTGGGTTTATGCAAAATTTCTTATACTCTGGCCAGCAGACATACGAGACTTCAGGTTCTGATCCAACTTGTTTGCATGCCTCCTTGGCTATTTGGAAGCATTTGCCAGTTCTTAGAGAGGGAGCGAGTTTGTAATAATAGTGATTGTTCACTAATTAGGAGATTGTTTTTGTTGATGGGGGTTTTGCACACCACTAACACAAAATAAAATGTACTGAGTATATCCTATTCTCTCGTGAACAAGGAAATCTCAAGTGCTTTTGGATATGATTAGATGAGACAACGTCAAGGTTCCTAATGTCAAGTCTTGACAATGCGTGGATAGTCTCAGTTGTGTGGTGTGATTCACTGGTTCCACAAAGGGGCTTAAGCAAATTTTCCTGGACTACCAATACAATTCTTTCTCACTACTAATCTATTTTGAAATAGACAACAAAGAGATTAGGGTTGAGGAAGTTGACTAGGGTTTTAGATCCTAAGGACAATGATAATAATGGATGATGCTTCAGATAGACAGATCCCCACAAAACTGACTTTTTCTTAATTAAACTTCTCACAACGCCACATAAATAGTGCAATCTTCAAAGGAAATGAAAGCTTTTTAGATTGTAAACATGCATTCAAGTACCCAATAATGGTACAACTCAAACATGCACTAACAATTGAACTAATGCTGCAATTGGGTTCAGATTAACCATACACTGTAACTTACATCAACAAGGTACAAATGGTATGAACCGAAAATCCATCAAATATCTTTGTATTTCACTGTCAATCGCTGAACCAAAACTAACATCGAAGAATACGAAGAATAGAAACCATGCATTATCATAAGAACACAAGAAAAAGACACCATAACTTCAATGCTTTGCTTGCATTAACTCCAAACGCTGTTTACAACAATTTTTGTTCACCAATTCCTACAACTATTCCTGCATTCTAACAACAACTAGCTACCAACTACTTAACTACTAACTTTACTAAGGAGAAGACCATTGCCTTACAGAAGGCTTACAAGATCAATGGTGGAGATTAACTCAACACTAAGGGCTCAAATTTGTCTTCTAGAAACATCTGGATATTAAAATATAATGTCTTTCATTTACTTCCACGAGAAGGTGAAATAGTTTTACCTACATCTAATTTAGGACAAAAATGACACGCTTCTTGCGGTGTCACAGGAGAATAAGACAAAAGAGTAGGTATAGGAAATACAACTTTGACTTTTCAACATTACATTTGATTCGACTTTTGGAAATTTCCTATTCTTTTACAATAAAGCATATTTTGCATATTTCTCCTTGAATATTTCATTCTTCCACATGACTCTTCAGGTACTTTTCCATTTCCATAAATTTCTGAAATTATTGCTTGAGTTTGTATGACATCCTCTTTTGGGTGCGAATGGTGAAATGGCCTTGTTGTCTTGCTTATTTTAGATTATCTTGGATTTTCTTTTGATCCTTGAGAATCTTCAATTGGCCGACACCCTTCATTCCTTCCAAAGACATATACATGTAATAAAAGATCATTCCATTACTTACAACTGCATTACACTCATTATGATTACATTTGAATTGGAAAATTTCTAGTTCCACTATTACATATGAAATCAGAGTGCATTCCTAACATCGCGACTCTATCATCTGGCAATTGATCTTAAGACTTCTCAATGATTATGAAACATCGACTTAGGTCTGCACTTGGATGGGTGTCGAAAGCATGATTTCAGGCCTTGGAGAACTTGAACTTGCTAGGGTGGAATATGGAATTGGATCAGGACTGAAGCAGATTGGAACTTCTATTGTCATGGGATGGCATCACTTGTTTATCATGGATTGGATTAGGATTTCACATTCTAGAATTAGCATTTGGATTCGGGAATGGAAATTGGAAATCATATTTTAGGAATTGGAATTCTGATTTTGTGCTCTTCAACTGAATTTGGAAGTCTGCATTTGGGAAGAGGAATTGGAAAGTTTGATTTTGCAATCCCTGGGATTGAAATTCACATTTGGAAAGGCCAGTGCAAGTGAAGTTCTTGGAATTTGGAAACCTGAAGTTCTGATTTTTCAATTTGGATCTCTGATTTAGGAGTGGCGCACATGAGGAGAGGTCATGGATTTTAGGTTTTTGGAAATAGATGAAGAAGCAAGGCGGCTAAGGATGGTTTTTTTGGATTAGAACCTTTGCAACTTCCATGTTTCATGCATATACCTGCTTAGGATATGCAATTTTTTTTGTGTTTCAATCATCTTAGTTGCACATGCTAGGGCATGGTGGAGTGGCGCATGGAGAAGAACTTCTTGCGTTTTCCATTTTTGGGCTTAGTTTACGCCATAAAACTTCATGTGTGTTGGTTCCACAATCTCATTTTATTTTGTATTCCTCTTTGGCCACATATGCAATTTGCTGTTTTATGAAATTTTTCTCTTCTTACACGATCAACTTTTAAGATTCATTCAATTGAAACAGTCCTATTTTAAATATTTTGGTAGAAGTGGCAGAAGATTGCCAGCTGTTCCTCTTGTTTGGTTAAGCAACTGATTATACCTCTCTGATCATCTTTTCTGCCTTGTACGCTCTGAACCAAAACCCTATGGTTTTCTTGATTAATGTCATGATACATGTGCTGAAGTTCAGTGACAATGATGGGCCCATTGAGGGTATCATTATTTTGGATAAAGACAAATGTGTACTGATTTTGGAAGGGGAAGATTGATTGTCTTGTTGACTTTTAGGCTTTTTGGGCTTGACTGGGATTAGGAGAGGTGCACTCATTTTGGGACAGCAGGTCACAAAGCTTCAATAGAGGGTCAACCTTCATATATTGAGGATTGAAAATAGTGGAAGCAGGTTTCAACATGAGAGGGATGGAAATCTTTTTAAAGGTATGCAGAGAAGAGAAGGGTAAAAGGCTTATTTGGTTATCAGATTAGCAGTGTTAGAAACCCTTGGATGTTGCATGATGAGCCGAGTCTGCTAGATGTGGCAGTAAATGCAGAATGGACATTATATGATAGCTCAGCCTTATGCATAGTACCATTGTAGTTGGTCTCTGTCTCTTGAGTGGTATTGACAACCCTGAGTGGGCTTTCATTTTCCTTAATCTACTCATCAAAGTTGATAATCATATTGCTTTCGTTCCTAGATTGTTGGGTGTTCATATCAGTAGAAATCACTGTGGATATAGAAGGAAAAGAGTTTCTCCTTTCCTTGTCTAAGTCCTTAAGGGTTAGTTGTTTGAATGTAAGCATTTGAATTGATAGAATTGAAGACAGATATATAGACCTTTTGTAGCAATGTAGAGCTTCCTTTATGTTCCATAGGAGAAATAATTTTTCCATGCCAACTTGAGATGCCAGATTCATAACTTCTCTTGAATCTGTTGCAATTATATATTAAAAACAAATCAATCCTCTAAAGCAGCAATCTAAGAAGCAAGTATAGACTGTCAGACTCTGTTTTGGATTTCATATTTGGGAAAAATGTCATCAGCTTGTAGATGTCATTGATGGCATTAGGTTGCTAATAAGATAAAATTAACATTTAAAAAATTCTATGTACTCCCTTAGGACTAATGCAATGCTAGCGTGTAATGTCCCCTTCCTAGGCGTCAAGAGATGAACAGAGGCTGACCTATCATTTGAGTTCTTGTAGGTCAACAGTATGGTTAGGGGACTCATTCAGAGGGTCATGGAGCTTTGCAGGGGCTTTGTGAGCTGCTTATGACTCTCAAATGACAATTCCTACATTTTAGGGAGGTCTCCTATTTTTTAGGGAGAATTAGCAGTTGACTAGCTGATGATCCAGAGGACCATGGAGCAAAGCAAGATCCCTTTTGAGCATTTTCAGGTGTTTGGAGAAAGGTTCCTACTTTTTAGGGAAGGTTCCTACTTTTTAGGGCAAACTGCCAGTTGGCTTGCAGGACTCAAACATCATTAGCAATCACAGGTCTTCAGTTGGAATTTAGTTTTGAATCCAGATTTGCGTTTTATGAATAAATCGGAAAATATTTTAATATTTCCTAAGTTGGTATTAAATAAATTAATTTTAAAGTGGTTTTATAAAGTCACTTTAAATTATAATAAAATATAATAAAGACCTGGCTCATTTCCTTGACGATTGAGTTGATAATTTGTTATCTTAAAAGGGGGGGCACTTTAGTAATGGGAAATAAGGCCTTTGGGTTCGAATTCCTAGGAAGAGGATTTAAAAAAAAAAAATCCATTAATAAAGTTGTGAAACCCTAATAGGGTTCAAACCAAAGATGACAAACTCGTCGAGTAATCGCCGAGTTTTCCAGCTAGGTGATTAACTTGGCCAGTTTAAACTCGCCGAGTTTTAGGAAAAACTTGTCGAAAAATCGGTGAGTTTTTCCTAAAACTCGGTGAGTATTTTACAAAAACTCTCCTGCCAAGGTTTGAATGCTATATAGGGCATTTTCGGGCATAGTTTTTCATCTGCAATGTTTTGGTCTTTGAGTAGAGGAGGAAAGTTTCCAATTTTCCACTTAGAGGCAGGAGAATTTATACAAATATAACATTTAACTATAAGTTTGATTTATTTAATTTCTTATACTTTAAGTTATATTTGTATAAATTATAAAATATATATACTTCAGGATGTTTGAGATAGGTTCCAGCTTCATAGGAGTTAAGATGTAGATTCTAGATTTGAAAAATTCCAAACTAAACCAAATTTCAGGATTCAGCAAGCCTTCAGCAGTGTTACCTCCCACAATCCATCATGGCTTTCTAAGGTCAAACTGAAGCTGGCAAAAGGATTCCCAAAGGGTTTTAACTCGTTTTATCACAAATCACTTGGTTTCGACCCCATCTCTACGACAGACTTAGCTTAGCTCTCGCCCAAATCCCAGACAGCCATGACTTCCCAATAGGCCAAAATCACTCAAACCTCATTTGTCGGACCTAGGGACTTGAAAACAACCACCAACAAAGACTACCTAAGACCTAGTTATGAAGACTTTGACATTTGGCATTGATCAATGATCAAGCATCATAGATTTATACTAGTTTTGTAGAAACTGTTTACTATTTTGCTTCCAGTCATTAGCATTCCACATGAGAATGCGATTTTGTACCCACTTTGTATTTATATATATTTAAACTTAGCTTGTTTCTTTTGTTTTCTCATTAATTAACTCATTGGATGCATCTTCTCATAGAATTTTGCAAAATTTTATGCTATTTTTAAGTTCCCGAGTTTTTTGCCGAGTTTTTCCAAAACCTAGCTGAGTTTTCCCGAGGAATCTTTTTCAGGGCTTGGCGAGTTTTGGGCGAGTGAGAGTTTGCCATCCTTGGTTCAAACCACTTGGAGGAGGGAGCAAAGTAATAAAAAGAAAGATTTGGGCTTCATTTTACATTCATTCAAGTCATTTTACAAACAGCTTCTTCTTGGGAATTGAGGTCTGCAAATTCAGATCAGCAGTATAACATTTTGAGGAATAAAATCTCCATGAAGTGGGTTTGGACGCAACCCCAACTCACCGAATTGAGGAGTTCATTCAGGATTCTTGTTGTGCATCATTTTCAGGCTTATAGCAGCTGATATAGACTTTGGACAACAAATTTGTCATATTTTTGGAGGCAATTAAGGCATTCGTACCTTTCTCCAACCCACAAATGGCTTCCCTTTGCTGGCTGTACCGCTTTGGTGGTACCTATGGTGCCAATTTCATCAAACAACAATAGCTAGGGTTGGTAATTGTAGGAAACCCATTGCCACCAGTAGTAATTAGCAGATAAAGGCTTTCAGAAAGATTCTACAGGCATATGCATTTGATATCAACAATTCATTGTAGAAAAAGTAGTCATTCAATAATCTTGTTTACAGGCTAGGCAAAATATTTAGTAGTTCAGTCTATTCTTGTAATAACTGTTTTGATAATTATAATAGATGCAAATAAATGACATTGGTGGTGTTGAAAATTCCTAGAGGTGCCTATATTTTATTTTTACCAGATCCATCAATAAAACACTCACTTCCAGGCTTAGTGTTGGACTCTTGGTATGCTACTTGCCATTTCGGTGGAATAAATCTCTCAAATTTGAAATTATTGGTTTTTTGTTACATAAATTAGAATTGTAAAATTGTTTATCAGTCAAACATTTCATTGCACTTTGCATTCAAAATCATTCTTTCATTGGCATTGAAACAAGCATAAACCCTAAATAAGCTTTTGGAAACAAAAAACAATAAAAAACCATCATAACTTTCACAAAGACCCTCCAAGCAGCTAGTTGAAACTCAGAAAAAATCAGAACAGCATTGGAAAGGGATCTTTCATAGTGCTCCATAATTTCCATTGAAATGAAGTATAGGGTGGGACTACTCAGCAAAATAGAGTGGTGGTAATTGCACTGAGGGGAATGTTGTTTGCAATGGAGGAATCAGCTTATTTTGTTAATGTCATTATGGCATAGCATTTTGATGTCACCACACTTGCCCCTCACACTGTGTTTGATGAATATGAACATTTGTACATGGAGAATGAAGTTGTATAGATAGAAATTTACAAAATTTAAAGTCAATAATGGTTTTCAAGGAACTAATTAAAGGAAGGCTCATTTGCAGAAGTCATGTATTCTTTTTGTTAGGATGATGGTTGAATATAAACTTGATTGATTTGATAATTGAATTTTTGAAAGGGCCATTACTATTGATGATTCCTATATGATCACCACAATTTTTTGTTTAGTCCCTTGATGTCCTCTGATGAAAGAGTGACACCACAAAATAGTCTATTCATTGACCATCACAAAGAAAGAGTGTTTGGTTAAGATCCACAATACACAACTATGGTAGAATGAGTTAAGATACATGTGTTTGGAAATCTATATGCATTATGGGTCAATGAATTTGACCCAAAAACTACATAGTTGATTCATCAATAGTAAGGGCTCATGAGTTTGGCCCAAAAAACTACATAGTTGAATCCATATAGCAATATCACAACTCTATATGCATCCTGTCATTTACATTTTGACTCATGTTATACGTTCACAACTAAAGATTATGCTTTCTTTGAGTGTGAATTGGGCATGCCCTATGAAGGCCTAGTCATGTTTACTTGTCCAAGGGACAAAATTAAGACCAATAAGAGGAGGTTCAAGCATCTCTTTACAAATTTTGTAATGCCCCCATTTTCAGGTTCTCCAACAATGCAGTTGCCGTTGTCTTTTTGGATTTTGGTCAGCATGTTCAAAGGGGTAATTTGACATTTCTAGTGAGCTGAACTGGTCTAGAGAAGTCATATGACACTTTCAAATGTTATATCCGACTTCTAGTTTGGGCTCCAAGATTCTTTGAGGGAGCGTCTACTTTTTGTTAGTCACCCAGTTAGGTCTCTTTATCATCTTTTATCATTAGGATCACTCGTACGCAATAAGATTTCAATTACAATGTTTTTTGGCCATATCAGTTATTTGACTGGAGTATTGAGCTATATTTAACTATTTTTGCCAGGGTTGCCTTTTTAATTAAATATATTTATCGGACACCTTAGTGTTATAGCTTGTTGGAAGGAGGATGGAAAGTTTTGTATAATGGGATGCTTAAAATCGACTTTAAGTGCCAAAAATGTTTTAAAAGTCAACTAAATCACTTTTTAGAGTTAAAGGAACAACAATAAAGGCATGTCAAATTAATAAAGTGATTTCAAAAGGGATTTTTTGGGAAGTTCCCTAAAAAGATTATAATAAGGTGAATTGAGAGCTCATTTGGTATGTTGACTTTATTATTTGTGATATTTCTCTAGGAAAACCCTATATGGTTTTGGAGCTTTGGACTTGGTCCATCTCAGCCTTCGTGAAGATGAAAACCCTCTTGAAGAAATTTACTTATAATAATGAAAGATACACTTTGGTTGGTATTTGTTGAAGATATCATTTAGATATTCTACAATGCATTCAAAGAATTGAGGTTTTCTAATTTGTGAGCCTCTATAAAAGACAAATTTGCAGTTCCTTGCTTGAAAGAGTTTGGTGGTTTTGGCGCCTTCATTATATTCTTATCTGGAGAGGCTTTCTATGTTGTGGGTTTTTAAAGAAAACTAATACTGGAGTTCTTTGGTGTGAGATTTAGTGTTTGGAGGCAGTTTTGGAGGGTTTCTTGTCACTGGGCGTAATTGATTGCATGACCTAGGCATGGGAAATAGGATGATTGTTTGGTGCTGGCCATATGAACTTTGTGACAGAAGAAACTAAGGGCAAGGAACATGGAATTGAATTAAGCTTTGGTAAGGAGAATCGATGCTAAATACCATTTATTTCTAAGTGCTGGAGAAAGCATTTTCAGATTATTGAATACACAATTATTAGCTGTTGTGTATGTTGGACTGCTGCAACTCAGGCTTCATTGCCGCTGTTCATATGTTGGAGATTGGGTATGTTGTCAAGCACTTAGTTTGTGGGATACCCTATCCTTTATTTTCTGTTCATTTCTGAGATTTATTGCGGCATGTAATGGACTTCATATCAGTTGTATTTTACTCTTATGCAAAATCATTTACATCAAATTAAGATCAGCAATATACATCTTGTCTTTGTAATTTTTGTGTAAGGCTTATATTGAGTTTGAGGAGATAAATATTATCTGCTATTATACTTCTTGTCAATGCATTATATGAATGCCATCTAGTATGAATGAAACCAATACAAAACTGGAAACACACAGATGCAAACTGTTTGACAAAATTACTCACGGAGTAAGAGTGAAAAAATTGGTGCTAGAAAAGAGGTAGCATCTTACAAATTTCATCTAGATGTGCATGGAACTACACATCCTTTCTTCAGATAGGTGCAATTTTGATTTGAGGGAGAGGAGATTCAACAACTCTTCATGCACTTGCTGCAAATTTGCATTAGAGGGAATAAACAAAGACCACTCTTTCTCCACATGACATCAACTAAATTAAACTGAGATTCTTATTTTGTTAGATGCATGATCTAAAACAAGGTGTGTACTGACATCCCTTCACCTTCTGACCCATGAGAGAACAACTGGAATTTCCAATTGAAAATGCCAATATATCATTTCTTGTGTCAATTGATCATGTGCATTTTTTGGGTACAATCTTTCTATTCTATTTTATAAGAGGGTATTCTTTAGACATGTCATTGCTAGTGGCATCTTAATAGATTCTACTTTAAGATAATATGCTTTTGGAATAAACCATATATGGGTTTTTGCATTGACATTTCAGATCACACTCTGTGATCCATCATCAGATGAGGGAGAGGTTGTACTTTGTAGTCCTATTGACCAGTGTTGGTTAGTCATGGAAATCACTTTATTTACTCTCTAAATCTATTCATGTACACATGCAGATAAGTTTATACATTAAATTTTGAAACTGGTGGGGGTGAAATTGTAATGACCCTTACTATAAAGGCCACTAAAAACCCCCAAATCTGAACTGAGACAATTTGTCAAACACTTGGCATGCACTGAATTGTTCTGTTTGTAATGAGTGTTTCAATGTGATAGTTGTTTTGAGCATCAAGTACAATTGAGATAACAATACCAATATTGAAAAGTAATACAAGGAACAACTATGGAACTCTAGATAGCAATGCAAAGACCCAAATGCCAAACGAAAAGTGAGATTTTCAAGGTCTGATTACAATGTACAGTAGACTGATTATTCTGAGTATATATATGACTGTCACATGATCAAGAACCTAAGAAAAACAAGACCTTTCAATGCTCTCTTATTTCCATACAATGCACTACTATTACTATGACAATTTCAATTACAATTGATGGAAAAACAGTGACTGATTCAGACTGTTATAACAGTGATTACATGTACCTTCTTCAGTGCAATTATTACATCAAATATCAACATTCAAACTATGAAATGAACCTGGATATAGCTCCTAAAAGGCTGATGATATACGCTGATGGAATGATGACCAGACTGTCCAAATGTGCCACTGTGATCACTGCCGTACTGTCCCTGCTGCCGGCCGTGCTTGGGCCGTACTGTACGGCTGCAGTACTAAATTCTGAGCTATGTATTGGGTGCCGAAAATGTATGGAATGGAATCGCCTAGGGTTAGATAATAACCCTTCCAATGCATAAAATTTATCTCCAAGTAGGTTGAGAGATATGAACAAAAATGTAGGTCCAAACCTTGGTATGACTGAACTGAAAATGTACCAAAATGATCTTCAATCTTCACCAAATGATTCACCAATGCAATGATGAATTCAGAACCCTTATTCAATCAGATGCAAGCCCCAAAATCAATCCTCAATGAAATCCAACATGAAATGGCTGAGTACCATCTCCAATCATGCAACCCTTCAGTAGATATTTCACTACCTCAGTTATGCCAATCTAGGGGAGTTATCGTTCCCAAAGATCAAATGATATTTGCAGACCAAAAGACTACAAATTGCTCCACAATGGAAGAAGTAGAAGAAATCCCAAATCCAAGCATGTCCAAATGAAAGCCCAAGCCTTCTATTTATTCACTTTTCTAAGAAGTTACTAAGAACTTCTAGAAGCATCCATTATAAAATCCCATTATAATGCACTTTTATAATAAAGTAACTTTATAAAATAAAAAGTGCAATCTCAACTTAAAATTATAACATATGTAGGCTCAAACTGAACATAGGCTCCAATTGCAATAAGCAATCAATTGATCAACAAAATGACTCTCTCTCCAAACCATTTTCCTACGAGAGTCGATGATAGGCAAATCCGTCATGGAAGAACATGTCTCTAGAAAGGGGACATGACAGTCCGCCCTTCCTGAAATTGCTTGCCCTCAAGCAATCTCAAAGCTGGATGCTGCAAAATCGCTTCACTCTCCCAAGTAGCATCTTCAACAGGTAGATCTCTCCACTTAACCAAATACTCTCTGATCACTCTCCTGCGAAGCTGCTTCTCCCTACTATCCAAAATAGATTCTGGCACTAAGATCAATTTCCCTTCATCATCCAGGGGAGGTAATACTGTAGAAGGCACAACATGCTGACCCAACGCCTTTTTGAGGCATGACACATGGAACACGTTATGCACTCTGCTATCTGCGGGAAGCTCAAGCTCATAGGCCAACTCTCCTATACGCCTGATGATCCTGAAAGGCCCGTAATATCTAGGCTTAAGCTTCTCTGATCCACTCTTCTTAAGAGTAGACTGACGATATGGCTGAAGCATGAGGTAAACCATGTCACCAACCTCAAAGCTCCTCTCAATCCTCTTCTGATCTGCATACTGCTTATATTGATTTTGTGCCCTGGCCATATTATCCTTGAGAGCATCAACAATGTCCTTGCTCTCCTGAAGCAAATCCCCGGCACGTGGAACTCTAACATCACTCATCAACAAGTCAATGAAGCTCGATGCATCATACCCATACAGAGCTCTGAAAGGTGTCATCTGAATAGACATGTGAAATGTGGTATTGTAACAATACTCACACAAATGTATCCATCTCACCCATGACCTCTGCTGACCAGCCACGTAATTCCTCAAATATCCCTCCACCCACTTGTTGACTATCTCTGTCTGTCCATCTGTCTGCGGGTGATAACTGGTGCTGGGTGTAAGCTCAGTGCCACATGGTCTGAATACCTCCCGCCAAAAGTGACTCAAAAATCTACTGTCTCTGTCACTCACTATACTGCGGGTATCCCATGCAATCTGAAAATCTCTCTGTAGAAGACCTCAGCTACCTGTACTGCTGTGTAAGTAGTAGTGATGGGAAAGAAGTGTGCATACTTCGTCAGTCTATCCACCACTACATAAATGCAATCACGACCCTGGGCCTTGGGCAAGCCCGTAATGAAATCCATGGATATGCATTCCCACTTCTGATCAGGAATGGGAAGTGGCTGTAGGAGCCTGGCTGGAAAGGTGTGCTCTTGTTTGTTCTATTGACAAACAGGGCACTCACGAACATACTGCAATACATCTGACTTAAGTCCTTTCCATGTGAACCGCTCCCGAACCTGTCTATATGTTTTGAAGTACCCGGGATGACCAGCTGTAGGTGAATCATGAAGAGCCCTCAAAATAGATTGCTTCACCTTCGATCCTGGGACTAAAAATATCCTACTCTTGTAGATAATCAAATCATCCACAAGTGTATATCGGGTATCAACAACTAATCCATCAACTATCCCTGATGCCCATGGGTCTCTAGCATACTCTGCCACTATCATATGCCTCCAATCCTCTGATATCTCAATCAATGCACTGAGATGTGGTCTACGTGACAATGCATCTGCTACCACATTCTGAGTCCCTCTCACATATGATATATCAAAATTGTAAGCTTGTAGCTTACTCACCCACTTCTGTTGTCTATCGTTGAGATCCCTCTGACTAAGGAAATGCCTCAAACTGTTGTGGTCAGTTTTAATACAAAACTTACCACCCACTAGATACTGTCTAAACTTAGCCAATGCGTGCATGATGGCTAACATTTCCTTGTCATAGATGCTAAAAGATCTCTCTGGTCCACGGAGTTTCTTGCTCTCATATGCAATAGGGTGCTTATCCTGCATCAACACAGCACCTATACCATCTCCGGACGCATCACATTGAAGCTCAAATGGCTTCGAGAAATTAGGCAATGCTAACACCGGGCATGAAGTCATAATCTTCTTAAACCTGTCAAAGCAAGCCTGTGCCTCCGGTGTCCAAACAAAGGCCCCCTTCTTCAGCAAATCTGTCATAGGGGCTGCATGTCGTGAATATCCACTCACAAATCTGCGGTAGAAGCCACATAGGCCTAGGAACCCTCTCAACTGTGTCAGGTTCTCAGGAATAGGCCACTCTACTATAGCACGGATCTTATCAGGATCCATCCGCACTCCCTCTGCATCAATAATGTGTCCTAAATACAAAAGCTCAGTCATACCCAAATCACATTTGGACTCCTTGGCAAACAAGGAGTCCGTCTGCAATATACTCAATACAGTCTCCAAATGTGCTACATGCTCCTGCCATGTCCGACTGTATACCAAGATGTCATCAAAGAAGACCAATACAAATTTCCTCAACTGATGATGAAAAACCTTATTCATTGTGGACTGAAAAGTAGCTGGTGCATTGGTCAACCCAAATGGCATGACCACAAACTCAAAGTGCCCACAATGACATCTAAATGCAGTCTTCTCCACATCCTGCTCTCTGACCCTGATTTGATGATACACTGATCTCAAATCAATCTTGCTGAAGTAACATGTTCCATGTAGCTCATCTATCAACTCATCAATCCGAGGGATGGGGTACCTATTCTTAATAGTCCTCTTATTCAGTACCCGATAATCAATGCACATGCGTAATGAACCATCCTTCTTCTTCACCAAAACTACTGAAGAAGCAAAAGGAGACTTGCTCGGTCTAATATGCCCCATCTCAAGCAGCTCTTTGATGGTTTTCTCTATCTCATCCTTGAGCCTCTTAGGATGCTTGTATGGTGTGATCATCACGGGTTTAGCACCCTCCTCTAACTCAATAATGTGCTCTATTCCCCTATCAGGTGGTGTGCCAGGTGGAATATCTCCGAATACCCTGTCATATTTCTCTCTCAATCTCTGAATGTCAGGGTGATACTCTGCCTTCTGATGCTCCTCCTGTGTAGGCATGAGAGTACACATGGCTGCCCATCCAATCCCATCATGTCTAACCAACCTCTCCATGCTCCTGAAAGAAATAGTTTTAACATCACTATTTCTGATAGCTCTCAACACATGCTGTTTCCCATCTGCCTCAAACTTAATCTCCATGTCTCTAAGTCTGAAAGTGACCTCACCCAAGGAATGTAACCATGTCATACCCAACACAATGTCTAGGTCACCCATGTTGACCACATGGTAATCCGCTTTGAACTCATAATTGTTCAAGCGTAAGAGCATGTCTCTAATCATCCTGTTACACTTAAGAGTGTAACCATCAGCAACCTGCTCTCGGAGACCCTCAAACTCCTCTGTCTCAATGCCACGGTGCTCAACCAATCGTGCATCAATGAAGTTATGCGTAGCACCTGTGTCAACTAAGGTGATCACCTTCTGTCCTGCTAGAACACCACGCAATCTAAAGGACCCCTCCTGCTGAATGCTAGACAAGCGTGCCTGCTGCAAATGTAACTCAGGCTCCGCCTTAGGCTCTGAAGCCTCTGCCTCTACCTCAGGCTCTGTATCACTATGCTCATCCTCATGTGCTGCACTGTCTGAATCTGAGTCCTCATAGTATGCCCACATAACTCTATTGGCCTTCCCTTTAGGCCTCAAAGGACAATCATGATCCCTATCATATGGACCTTTGCAATAGAAGCATAGCTTCTTCCTGCGCAGGTCATTAAGTGCCTCGGTATCCAAGGGTGTAGTGGATTTCCCCTTGGTATCAACCTTCTTCCCCTTACTTTTATCAAACTTCTTATTGTCTCTGAAAGAAGAAGAACTCCTGGGAGTGAATCTGCTAGGAGGTGCTGTAAGCTCCATACTGTGAGCTTTCCTCATGGCCTCCTGTAGTGTCGATGGATCAAATAGGATAACCAACCGCCTCTCCGATACATCCTGGACCATAACTGACAACCTCTGAAACTCATTGATATAAGTCTCTAAGTTGCTTGTCTGTCTCAACTGTGCAAGATCATGAAAGAATATCTCTAGATCCTTCCTGTCAAAACGCTCCACCAACCTATCCACAAAATCCTGGGACGATGTCACCTGGTTGTGCTGCAAAGTAACCATACCATGTGACCACCAGTCATGAACTGCGCCCTCCAAATGCAAGGTGGCATATCTGATGGCATCTATCTCTGACATGGGTCTCAATGCTAAGAAAGTATCCAACTTATGTATCCATGCCTGTGCTGTCATCTGTCCACTCCCATCAAAAGAAGGTAAAGTGAGCTTGCTAGCAGCTCGCTGCAACTCACTGTCATGGCCTCCTCTAGGTCTCCTGTTCTGCCGAGTACTTCTCATGTGCTCTCTCCTCTGGTTCAAGTAACGATCAAAGTTAAGTAACTCACGCACATGTGGTGGTAATGCCTGCCATTCTATAGTGGCAGCTCTAAGATCGTCTTGGAATTCATCCTGCACATCACCCTCTCCTGCCTCCTGAGCCTCCTTTCTAAGGAAAGTAGGACGAGTAGGTCTATCTGCTGTCCAAGACCTATGTCTAGGAGCACCTTGTGAACCTGCTACACTCCCATTATCATGATCAAGTGTACCTCTACCCTGCTCCTGAGCTCTGGGCTGAACCATTCTCTCCATCATAGTGGTCAAAGCACGCAAGGACTAGACTATCTCCTGCTGTCCAGTAGTCATGGTTCTGAAAAAGTCCCTAGCATCATCATCATCATTCCTAGAAACTCTAGGTGGACTCTGTGACTGTCTCTCACCCATGGTAAGAATGTCTCTGAACTCCTGTTCCCCCTCTAGTGCCGCTCTTCTGCGTGTGTAGTACCTTTGATGCCCAAATGCTGAAGGATGCATATAGGTTTCTTACCCAACAGGATGGCAAGAACACCGCTCTGATACCACTGTAATGACCCTTACTATAAAGGCCACTAAAAACCCCCAAATCTGAACTGAGACAATTTGTCAAACACTTGGCATGCACTGAATTGTTCTGTTTGTAATGAGTGTTTCAATGTGATAGTTGTTTTGAGCATCAAGTACAATTGAGATAACAATACCAATATTGAAAAGTAATACAAGGAACAACTATGGAACTCTAGATAGCAATGCAAAGACCCAAATGCCAAACGAAAAGTGAGATTTTCAAGGTCTGATTACAATGTACAGTAGACTGATTATTCTGAGTATATATATGACTGTCACATGATCAAGAACCTAAGAAAAACAAGACCTTTCAATGCTCTCTTATTTCCATACAATGCACTACTATTACTATGACAATTTCAATTACAATTGATGGAAAAACAGTGACTGATTCAGACTGTTATAATAGTGATTACATGTACCTTCTTCAGTGCAATTATTACATCAAATATCAACATTCAAACTATGAAATGAACCTGGATATAGCTCCTAAAAGGCTGATGATATACGCTGATGGAATGATGACCAGACTGTCCAAATGTGCCACTGTGATCACTGCCGTACTGTCCCTGCTGCCGGTCGTGCTTGGGCCGTACTGTACGACTGCAGTACTAAATTCTGAGCTATGTATTGGGTGCCGAAAATGTATGGAATGGAATCGCCTAGGATTAGATAATAACCCTTCCAATGCATAAAATTTATCTCCAAGTAGGTTGAGAGATATGAACAAAAATGTAGGTCCAAACCCTGGTATGACTGAACTGAAAATGTACCAAAATGATCTTCAATCTTCACCAAATGATTCACCAATGCAATGATGAATTCAGAACCCTTATTCAATCAGATGCAAGCCCCAAAATCAATCCTCAATGAAATCCAACATGAAATGGCTGAGTACCATCTCCAATCATGCAACCCTTCAGTAGATATTTCACTACCTCAGTTATGCCAATCTAGGGGAGTTATCGTTCCCAAAGATCAAATGATATTTGCAGACCAAAAGACTACAAATTGCTCCACAATGGAAGAAGTAGAAGAAATCCCAAATCCAAACATGTCCAAATGAAAGCCCAAGCCCTCTATTTATTCACTTTTCTAATTAGTTACTAAGAACTTCTAGAAGCATCCATTATAAAATCCCATTATAATGCACTTTTATAATAAAGTAACTTTATAAAATAAAAAGTGCAATCTCAACTTAAAATTATAAAATATGTAGGCTCAAACTGAACGTAGGCTCCAACTGCAATAAGCAATCAATTGATCAACAAAATGACTCTCTCTCCAAACCATTTGCCTACGAGAGTCGATGATAGGCAAATCTGTCATGAAAGAACATGTCTCTAGAAAGGGGACATGACAGAAATTGAGATATTGTGTAGACTGTAGGTTGTGCATCTCGTCTTATGAGTGACAGTCTTGTTGGCGACTTATTGTAACTATTCCATCAGCTTGGAAACCCTTCGTTCCAATATGTGGCTTCTTTTATCTTCATCCATGCTGTCACATGTCCATTTGTAACCCAGAGTAAGCCATATATGGCCTAATTTCTTCTTAAATTTATCTCTATAACATAGATTAAATAAGATATCTACAGTAAGGCAAATAAATTTCAATAAGAATTTCTACCTGTCTTATTTCTGAAGAAAATTTTGTATCTCTAATGTCAATCATGTTTGCAGGCTGTTTTGCCCATAAATCAGTCACTATGTTGGTACAATTCAAGTGATGGAAACACTGCAAAAGGAATGTATGAGGTAAATTGTATTTTCTGTTTTTCTGTTAACTTAGTAGAATCTGTTTTATAGATAAAAGATCCTTGATGCATCACTCCCTTTCTTGTATTTTTACTGTGTTTATGTAGACTCATTATAATCAGCTCGCCAAGGATAATGCATATTGTTGTAGATGGGTCACTGAACTCTTATGAAAGCCTCTTGTTGTAGATTGTTAAAAATATTTCTAAATTAACATTATAAAAGGGGAGACATTTCTCCATTGTACACAATTATTATAAAATATACCTGGACAAAATTTATTATTTTTGTTGATGCATGTGACATGGGTCAATGAGTTTGTCTTGAAACTACATAGTTGAATCCTGATAGCAATATCACAATTTGACTTGCTGTGGAAAATATCTCCTACTTATGGTTAATGCTTACAACACCACTGGAAATTGGAATCACATGCTTTTAAAAATTCATTGGCTAGCATCCCTTGTTACCTTGCATCATGAAGCACAATTTTACCTTTTATCACTGTTTTGTTATTATTGGCACAATAATAGCTACAAATAGAGCTTCCATATATTATCTTCTGTTGAGAACATGAAGAAATTATGTTTCATAATATATCTAGGTTCTGTTATAATTATATGGTAGTTGTTTGCAAGTCTTTCAATGCTCCTGTGTTGTGTATTATTTTAGTAACAAGAAAATCATCAATTTGGTATTTTACAATTTTGTAATTGATGTTTGCAATACAAATAAATTTGGTTTATTGCCATCCCCTGCATTATCTCCTTTTCTTCCTGCTGCCCTCTTGTACCTTTTTCCCTCCATTGGAGTTTAGAGAATACTATTTAGTCATTCTTGAAACTTATTCCGCCTGTTCTTGATGCCCCTATCTCTAAATCTACACAGAATCTAGCTGGATGATTTGAAATATGCTTAAATCTAATTCATGTTGTCATATTTAATGAATAATTCTTTTTACTAATGAAATGGCAGGTTTCTGGTGCTTACATTTTTCGTCCCAATAATTCAAGATGTTTTCCTATTGAGGATTCTAAGAAACAGGTTTGGGAAAACTGTCTTACATCAATTCATTAGCAACATTTTGGCAGAAGGAAATTACAGTATTTTCAATACAATTTGTTAGGAATATGGTCATTGTATTGTTTTTTGTTCAATAGACTACTCCCAAACATTCAGTTTAAATATTTTGGCATGTATATGTATTAGATTAATGTGAATGCAAGCACATCTATAGCAATGCACTATACTTAATCTATTGAAACGAGTCATTAGTAGAGCATGATAAAAGAAACTTTCTAGTGCTTTTGAGGGAGATAATTTTGTAGATATTTTTTGTATGGACAGGTTATACAGTCTGTCACTAAAGGCAACGTTGTGAGTGAAGTATATCAACAGTTTTCTCCCTGGGCATCACAGGTTACTTTCTTGAGCAGGAATTTTTACTATTATATTCTCCTCTGAAATTGCACTTAAGATGTCCCAAATGTAGTGAAAGAAAAAAGTCATTTCAAAATCAATATTCAATATCATTGATAAAGTAATTTTAGATGATTATATTGCTCCCCTTTAATATGTTCAGCAAGGGCTATTAAATGTAACACAAAGATTATTGAGGACATTTTATTTTATAACTCTAGGATTTCTAGAAATTTGAATGGTTTAAGAAAAATAGAGGGTAATATTTTGTTGATGATTGCTAATATACAATGTACTTGCTTTTATAAGAAAAGGCCATACTTTAGGCTCAAATTACTAGTTTTATAAGTTACTATAATATGTATCTACTAACCATTTACTTGTTGAGCATTATATTCAAAACACCTCACCTTAACAAGAAATTTACATGACAATCTTGCAGCATATTAGAGCCTAAAATTATTAACTCTTGTCTTTAATCTTTAGACATCACTTTGGAAGTTGTGCTCACTTTTGAATCTTTATGAACTGGATTGAACCAAGTTCTCATCACTACTGTGCACTGTAAAGATATTTTCATATCCGTCAAACTCACTTTTGTCCAATGTTCAATCATCTGAGATCTCACATAACACCCATGTGTAATGACCCTTACTATAAAGGCCACTAAAACCCCCAAATCTGAACTGAGACAATTCGTCAAACACTTGGCAAGCAACTGACTTGTTTGTTTGAGATGTTGTGTTTCAATGTGATAATCGTTTTGGGCATCAAATGCAATTGAGATAACAATACCAATATAGGAATGTAATACAATTAAACAGCAATGCAAAGATCTCAAACTAGAGTATCAAGAAACCTTCTAATTCTGATTACAATTCTCTGAAAATATGACTGTGACATGTAATAATCAGATTACCATGCAATGACCTTTTACCATGCTATAACAATGTAAACAGTGCCCTTGCTATGCATACCAATCCAATACAATGATATATGGTAATGACTGAAAATAATGGACTGATTATATGACTGTTGCAACTATTGAGATATGGCAACAATTGTATGAACAGTCACACATAACAGTGACTTACAATGCACACTAATATGGCAATATCAGATTACAAGGACAATGTTATATGAGCCTAATATCTGCATTTACCTATGACTGATTACAACAACAAAATGATGCAAGAACAGTACATCTTCAGACATGTATTTTAATGACTGTCATATACAACTGATATGCAAGGTTTAGCATTCATTACTATCAACAAGTGCACCTGGAAACCGCTCCTAATATTCTGATTTGCAACGCTGATGAAGACCAATACCAAGAAACCTAAATCGATCCCAAACTGCCCCTGAATCTCTGTTATGTGCTGCACAGTACAGAGCCGTACCAGACCGTACATGTACGACTCCTGCCAAAAATAATTGCAGGGTTTTTAACACCCCAAACTGATATCAAAGTCACCGCCAAGAATGTATTAGTGCTTCCCTAAAAGCATAAAAATTATCTCCAAGGGGTTTAGGAGATATGAGTAAAAATCTGATTCCAGGTCCTGATATGGAAAGTCTGAAAATGTGCCAAAATGATCTTCAACTATCACCAAAATGATTCACCAATGCAAGAGGTGAATTCAAACCCTTATTTCAACCACAAACAAACCCTTACCACGAATTCTCAATGAAGTACCAATGAAATAGTTGAGTACCATCTCCAAACTTGCAACCCTTCAGTAGATATTTCACTACCTCAGTTATGCCAATCTAGGGGAGTGATCGTTCCCAAAGATCGAATAGTATTTGCAGACCACAAGGCTACAAATTGCTTCACAATGAAGAAGTAGAAGAAATCCCAAATCCAAACATGTAGAAATGATAGCCCAAGCCCTCTATTTATTCTTTTTCTTGAGAAGTTACTAGAACTTCTAGAAACATCTAATTATAATGTACTTTATAATAAAATAACATTATAATAATAAAGTACATTTCTCAACTCAAAAATATAACAATGTAGGCCAAGATGTCTTATAACCGAATGTAGGCCCAACTAGACTGAATGTAGGCTCAAACTGGATGTAGGCTCTGCCGAAAGTAGGCTCTGTCAGCAATAAGCAAACAAATGATCCACACAATGACTCTCTCTCCAAACTATTTGCCTACGAGAGTCGATGATAGGCAAACCCGTCATGAAAGAACATGTCTCTAGAAAGGGGACATGACACCATGGAAGTAGAATCCTATTCACCTAGACAACTATCAATGCCATCAACTGAAGTCTATTTACCTTGAGTTGTCATACATCCTTTGAAAAAGAGATTTCTTCTATCTAAGTTTGTAAACTTCATTTTTGGGGCCTAAAAATGTTTCATTTTCTGATATTCTAGATACAATGAACTGTTTTAGAATAAAATTCACTATCACAATTCAGTTCCTCACAAAATTTCTCTATTTCTTAATTATGTATTTCAATATCTGATGTTACTGTTTTTGCGCAATAATAATCTCCATCCAATGAACCCCATATATGTTTCCGAAAAAGGTTCTCTTTGTTTGCCCGCTGGGGTAAACTTAGTATTGCACAGGCATAGTACAGGAAATATAATAAACACAGAATATATCAGAGAATAATAAATACTTTCATTAATCATTTCAACGTATGAGTACATTCACATAATAATCCTTCAGTCGTAGGTGGTACATATTTATCTACCCGAAGGGGTGTGACCAAATGTCGTCACCTGTTCCCAACTGTCGGCAACATAACTAATACACGACATATAATAAAGTAGTCTTTCCGGCTAACATCATCCCCCCCCAAAAAGAAAGTCGTCTCCGGCGACTCACAACAAAAGGGAGATGAAATACATTACATAGAATAAGAAAATCACTGAGACGAAGGGGCGTCCCTGAAAAAGCTGAAGTGCCACCCTCCCCATCAATGCTGCGTCCAGTAGGTCTTTTTCCATCACATCATATTCCTCCCGTGCCTGCACCAAACTTGTCTCCAAAACATACTTTTTAGCTGTAGCCTCCGCTAACTCTTGTTCAAACAATACTGTCTCTCGAGCCAATCTAACCTCGATAGCCACCCAACTCCTGGGTATGCTGAGCCAAGTGTCGCTCTACTGCCTCCAATTGGGTGGTCAGCTCCTTCCGAGCTCTCTATGCATCCACCAAGATAGCCTCACGTCTGGCCAACACCTACTCTAAGTGCCTCAAAGTGTAGTACCCTTCTCGAAAGGCTTGCTCTAGTGCTCTCTCCACCTTCGGCATGCAGACACTCCATGCCTGCAGTAGCTCCGGGTCTCATCAACTGGTCACACTTCCCAAAGGCTGATAACTGACTAATTTCCTCCTGCCGTTTTCAATGCTGCAACTCACAAGGAAAATGGGGGTCTAGGGGGCAACGCCCCCAGTGGGGTCGAGGGGCAGCGCCCCTGCGGGGTCTTGGGGCAGAGCCCCAGGCGCGCTCCTGCCGCCAAGACCAAATTAGCACCCTCAAACCCACATAGAAGTCCATGGAACACACCATTTTTTTGATTTTCTTCCGATCCCATACTCTTTCTGCCAACCGCTTATGGTTCCTTCACTACTTGTTTATGTCCTTCCCTTCAGTACCATACGTTATTTATTGGGAACTGTTTTGATTTGTTGTTTTTTTTTTACAGAACTTTCCTCTCGCTACTGCCACTCCTTGCCGTCAATAGCTATCGTCTCTTCCTTTTAGCCGTATTGACTGTGCCTTCCTGTCATATGGTATTGTTCTTCTTTACTGTGTACTTCTCACCCGTTTTTGTTTCCACTACCGTAGGAAATGCATTCACGGTACCTTTGGTTTTTCCTCTTCCTTGAACTATGATCGTACGGAATACAAGGCTGCTCCTTTTATTGGTTTCCTTTCTACCGTATGGATTTGTTAGCTCCTATAGCCATACCCCAGGTTGCCTGCCCGATGCCGTACGACAACCTTGTTTCACCGTTCGGCAGGATGCCAAACGCGCTCTTTCACTCCCATTACCATATGGCCTTCGTCTTGGGGCCGATAAATTTTTAAAAAAAATCCTTTTCCCCACCGTACTGTGCCTGTTCTCCTTCCTTCCCATTGTACGGTGTTTAGCTGTACGGGTTTATGTCCTACGTAGCCGTACGGGTTTCCTTTCCTATCATCGTACGGTAAGTCCTTTCTCCTTGCACGTGTCGTGGTCGTATGGAAGTCGAAATGCCAAGCTGTTGTCGTGGCCGTACAGAAGTCTAAATGCCTTCCCTTCACCGTACGGAAGAGATATAATAAAGTCTCCTCGCCCTTCGCCGTATGGTGGGTATTTGCACATGACGTTTCTATTATTGTTGCCATACGGCTATCAAGTGGGTGAAATGGACTATTGCCGTACGGAGTCTTGGTCTTCTGTGCTTTTTGTCGTATGGCCGTGTGGTGCTTTTTTCTATTTTTTTTTTCTTTTTTTCATTTTTTTCATTTTTTTTTTCATTTTTTTTGGATGCTTCTATGGTCGCCTGTACAGACGGCTCTTGGGTTGCCTGCCTGACCTCTTGAGTCCCTTTCCATCCTTTAGCTCTCGGGTCGCCTGCCTGACCTCTCGAGTCCCTTTCCATCATTTCCATCCTTTCGGGTGTGCTGTCCCTTCTTTTGGGTCCATCTTCTCCAGGTAAGGTCTCAATTTGGACTCGTTGATGGCCTCATGTATCTCTCGTCCATCAAGAGTCCACAACTTGACAGCCCCGTCGTAGCCGACTTCCCAAAATTTCCTTGGCTTAATCTCATTGTGCAGCCGTTCCCGTAGGATTTCCTTGTCGCCGAATCTTTTTCCAATGGCGATCCAAAGGCTTGGAACCATAAATTCTACAAGGACCACGGTCTCTTTCCCGTACATAAGAAGGAGAATAAAGATTTTGAAGGCTGCAGTCTTCCACATAGGATTCCAATCGTCACGGACATGAATGATCTTAGGTTCCTCTTCCTTGCCCAGATTCATTGGTTTGACAAACGACTCCTTATACTTCATGGGGTTTTGCTCATCAAATTTATGCGTTTAGACTTTGCTTACTTTGGCACCCCCTTCATTGTATTCCTCTTCCTCAATACCTAGTACATTATAGGATGGCAGAAATAATTCATAATCGCCCATCTGCCAGTGGAATAGGTCGTCCATGGAGTCCATATCATCCTCGAGTTTCAGTATTCCTTAGGCGTTGGGCTCCATACTTCCTTCCCCATCATCTATTCCATCATCTGATTCTGAATCGAAGGAGGATGCCATTTCTTCCTTGACCATTTGCGTTGTGAGATCTATCACAAACTTCCTTCCCCCTTTCTCAAATGACAGGATGTTCTTTTTCCAGTTATGGTTGGCCCTGGCAGTCACCAACCACCCCCTTCCTAGGATGGCATCATACCCCTTTTTCTTTAGGGGAATTATTTCAAAGTCCAAGATGAATGGTTGGGTCCCGATGGTTACCTGTTGCACCATCAAGGTTCTGAGGGGCTTGATGCCATGTTGGTCAGCCCCTAGCAGGTTGAAGGTTGGTGGCCACAGTGTTGGTTTCCCGAGGCTCTTCCAAGTTTCCTCCGGTAGAACATTCACTCTAGATCCACCATCAACAATCGTGTTAGTGAGGATGGTACCCAAGATACCCATCTCCACCACTGCAGGGTTCCGTCCATTGTTTATTGACAACGTCTTGGGGTCGGCTGCGGAGCCGCTGGGAACCTTTGTTCGTTCGAAAAATGTGCTTGTTGGAACGTTTTGTCCTAGGAAGAGGACCGTTTTCAGATGTGGCATTGTTTCCAAAAGGTCCTTGACCTTTACCGGTATATTTAGTTGCATCATTTGCCTTAAGATATTTTGCTCCGCCATGGCTTGGGTAGAAGTGCTGGTGGAGTTCTCCATTCCCTTCTCGATCTCGACCTTCGCCTCGAGCACCCTTTGTTTCTCCGTCCGAGGGTCAGGATATGAGGCCTTCTTGGTTTTCCCGTGGGTGATTGCCAGGATCTTCTCAGTGCCCCCTCGTTCCATGTCAAGGATGTTGTAGCCAGGCTTCGGGCAGTTAGCGTCCTCATGGTCCCCCAGTCCGCACCACCGACACAGTTTTTGTGGAGCGGTAACCTCTTTTTGCCAGTCACGGGCAAAATGTCCCCATTGATTACAATTTTTACAGTGTATCATAGGTCTCCCCTTCACATCATACTGGATCTGAGGCTAGTTGTTATTGTTCTCATTATTTCCTTTGCATCCTCGTCGGTTATTTCTGTAACCACCGGATGATGCAACATTTTGTTGGCCGCCGGTTCCTGATGTGGAGGGTTGGTCTTCGGTGAAGAGCACTTGTTGATTCCTGGCCCTCAGATTGTAGGGACATTCTTTGGTGGGATGTCCCACAATTTGGCAGATGTCTCAAAAGGCTTTCTTGGGACAAGAATTTTTCGTGTGGCCCGCTTCTTTGTAGTTTGTGCAACATGTGGTGTCTTCCTCCGTTTTGCTTGAGCTTCCCTTGGTGGCCTTCAATTCTTTCATCATTCTCTCTAGATCTTTCTGTAGGGCAAGCACTTTCTTACTGGATTCTCCCTCATTGCTTTCCGCCTCTGATTCACCATTCGAAGACTTAGTCTTCTTGGAGGTCTTACATTCGCTCTCCAGATCCATTGCATGGTTGTACGCGTTGCTGTACGACGTGGGCAGAACGATTTCATTTTCTTCCGAAGGGAAGTTTTTAGTCCCTCCACGAACCACCTTTTCTTGAGTTCGTTTGCCGGGGCTGACTCCATCTTCCCGATGAGTTCCTTCAGTTGCCGTCCATAGGCGCGGACCAACTCACTCTTCGTTTACTTTGTGTTATAAATTTCAGCCAGAATCTCATTGTCGTCCCTCGGCAATTGAAATTCAGTCTGGAAAGCCTTTTTCACATTGTCCCATGACGTCAAGCCTACTTTATCTACATCCAAATACCAATCGATGGCTCCTTCCCTTAATGTAGCAGGGAATTGTTTGATCCATTCGTCCTCGTCCGTAACCCCGTTGGTAGTCCATATAGTTTCACAGGTTTGGCAATGCCGAACAGGATCCTCCTTTGCTTGGCCCATGAACTTGGGCAATTTTTGTTTACTCGCGGCCATGGTTACTTGGTGTTGTCTCCGCGGTGGACTCGGTGCTTTGGCACCACCTGTGCTAGCACTCGTACCCGCACTTCCTTGATTATTGTTGTAGTATTAACCAGTGGCACTTGCGTAACTGGTGGGACCGTATTGTGTGGAGTTCTTGGCTCCAACGGAGGGTTCGCCTATGCGTTAGTAGCACCTTCAGCCTTATTGTCCTCTCCGTGGGTTTGGTTCGCCCACCTGGTGTACAGGTCAAACCCTCCTCGAACCGATCTCGCTCTTCTTGAAGGAAGACCTTTCTCAGTCGTGTTTCCTCAAGTAGTTCTTCCCTACTCCGCACTCTCCGATGCTCCGACGAAGTGAACTGTTCCTTGTCGGCCTATGCACCTTCCATACCACTTCCGAGGTTCCCTTCAGGCAACCCTCCGGCAAGCTGGTCCTGGGCAAGTTGCCTCAGCCTATATCAGCGTTCATGTTGCTCTGCGGAAATCAAAGCCTTCTGTGTGGCTTCACCTTCATCATCTTGTGCTTTCTTATTTCTATCTTTGTTTAAAAGATTGGGCATAAATTCTATTCAATCATCAATTGATATTCTTTTCGAATGGTATTCCCATTAGTCCACTCATTCCGTCACTTGCCAGATTCGTTTGGCAACGACGCCAGATGTTTTTTCGCTGGGGTAAACTTAGTATTTGTAATGTCCCCATTTTTCAAATTTCGGGATTAGCTTGGTTTGGCGACCCTTGCAAGCTAATCAGGCGTTCAGAGGGGGTCAGATTGTGGAGCCAGTGTTGGGACTCCATTTTGGAGGTTTAGTTTATCATATCTGCTCTTCGTTTGGGTCAATTTGGTCGACTTACTATTTTTAGTAAGTGGTATTTTGGGTATGGCCTAGATTAGCAAGGTGTTTGCACGAAGCGTCAGATGTTTCAGGATTGAGTTTTAGGGAATCTCCAGTTTGAGAGACTATTTATAGTAAGTCTATTTTTAGCAGTTGGCTATTTTTGGCAGTGGGTTATTTTCGGCAGGGTAGTTGGTGTTTGGGCTATGGTGTCGGAAATGAGTTTGTTTCAGTAAGAAGAATTCAGAGGCTTTTGGTTTTTAAAGTTATCATTATTAAATTAAATTATTTTAATTTAATAACTTTAATACTTTATAACTTTAATGTTATAAAGTGAAGAGGTCATTTAAAAGCCTTTTTAATGAAAAAAGTGAAATTGTGCTTTTTTGAAAAAGCTATATATTCTACTCGAAAAATAACTTTCATTCATTCATTGTTGATTTGATAAAATTTATAAAGTCTCTTGGCTGTGAGAAACCAGCTAGGTTTTGAGGACTGATTCCTCTTCTGGCAATTTGAGCCATCACAGATTGGTGGTGAATTTTGCAGCTGCTAATTCTGAATTAAATCCATTGCTGATGTATATTGGATTTATGTGAAATTTACTCTACAGGGAAATGATGTGTTCTCATGGATTCTGAATTTGTTTTTTGCTGAGGTTTTGGAAATTGTTGAAGTTTGCTGTGGAATTGAGTTTGACAATTCATCATATCGGAAATCTGGAATAGCAAGTTGGAGGTTGATATATCTCTTTCTTGATAAATCGTAAGTATTGAAACAGAGGAGGATTTTCGTATTTAATTAATGGTTATGTATTCTTTCATGTTGCGGCTACATACATAGTGGGAGGCGTCATATGGGACAGCGAATTCACTGTATAACTGTCAGCGTCAACCTAGATTATTGCACGTGAGTTTGTGGGGGTTTGTGACAATAGTTTTTGGTCACGTGGTTACCTTGGTAGGGCTGTTTGGCCATTTCCTTGAGACGGCTTTCAGTCTGGGCCAGTCAATGTACTGCTGGGAGCAGACATGTGTTGTATTTCATAGGGAGGGAGCCATAAATTGGAGATCGTGACAGCCAAAGGGAAGAATTGCGGAATACAGGTGCCATGGAATTTAATGATATATGATTTTTACATAAATTTGTTTGAAAATAAGATTTCAAATAGTGAATGTTTATTCAAAATGTTAATTGTCTGAATTCGATAATTAAATTTGATGAATGTGCCATCAGAAATTGCTTTGCCTAAATATTATTAAAAAAAAGTTGCAGTTGTTTCCACAATTATTAATAAACCTTTAGGAAGAGCCAATTCGGTTCATTATAGTGGTATCAAAGCTTTGATCTTGCCAGCCTGGAGGGTATGAGGATTTAGCAATGGCATATAGGTTTGTGCCTGGCATGCATTATGTCCGCAGGGGTAGAGCTTCACCCCCGCCAAAAGGAAATGAACAGGGTCCACAGGTTGATCGTGCAGGCAATAGGCACAGAGATAATATTGGCAATGATGTTGACAGGGTAGCCAGAGCTGTTTTTAGAAATTTAGTAGAAGGTCAGCATCATGTTGCAAATGCATTGCAACAACTTTTAGACACTTTACAACGCATCGCATTACCAGGAGAGACAGAGGTGCGAAGAGTGTTTCAGTTAGATCACATAGGTCATGAGCAGATAACAGGCGTGATTATAGAGCTGACTGTACAGGTATATTGTAGGCCTCTTCGTCCTACTTTCTTGAGGCCTGAGCTGGATGCAGTTAGTAAAAAGAAAGAGCCAACACCATTCATTGATGATATGGTGGCACAGTTTGCAGAGTGGAATGCTCTTCCAGAAGCAATTAAGAGGAATTTGAATTTTGACAGGTACGCGATACAGAAGAGAGAGCATTCCAGAGGCTCTTATCGGGATGATGGGGCTATGACAAATTTGCTTGAGGCCAGTTGCTTTGAGTCTCATCATATCCATGAGACAGGGGCTCGTGATCAGGAGAATGCTGAGGCCATGATAGCCACCAGTGATGGAAGCCCTACATCTACTGGTAGCAATGAAGTTACCAACAATATAGGTTCTGATTTTTATGATAGCGGTCCTATGTTTGAGCCTATTGATGACATTGATGATAGGGCTAGTGTAGAGGATATTGTGGACATCACTATGGGTTTTGACTCACATGATGTGAGTGTTAGTTTTCAGGATTGCATGCTAAATGCGAGTTCTTCTAATTCTGATTTCTATGATAGCAGTGAGTTCCGTTGGCAGCGGCATGAGATATCAGAGGTTTTACAGGTTGGTAATATTGGCATCGATAATGTGGACACTACTGATGTTATGTATGAGGATGATTCATGCTGCAGTGAGTCTAGTATATTGTATCGGATATTGGATGATGATAGGTCCTAGGATCATAGTTTACAGGGACTTATTGTAAATAGTGAGGATTCTCAGAGACACGAGTCCATTCAGGTAGAGAAGATTACACATCATGTCTCTTGCAGTTCGCAGATTTTTAGCTCAGATCAATAGATGGGAGTAGTTCACTTTGTGAACAACCCCTTATTTGATGTGGATGTCGTTATGACTTATGACAATCCACTATTTGAGCTTGGTGATGATCCCTTACAAGAGTTGTACGATCATGGTGATGATGATGATTGGGATCCGATTTGTGCACCTATTCATCAGGCAGATTACACAGGAGGCCAGTCAGGCCTAGTTGATCAGTTTTCAGGGGTGTACATAATGAGGAGTGCTTATAGCTTTACATTCGATCCTCATGTTCAAGATATCTATCAGTCACACAGTTCTTCAGCGCTTCCTTTTTATGACTGGTACGATGATTTGGTTAGTTCAAAGACTGGGAGTAAGTCCAGTTTGTTGGTTGAGTTACTCCTGTGTGAGTCACTCTTAGTTGAGTTTCTCCCACATGGCGATCCTATTGCAGCATCATCAGTTCGGGTGTTGAGTACAGATTCTCAGTTACTGATGTTGGTACTGTTGATGATGTTGGCTTCTTCATAGGCGTATGAGGTTGATCGGGACATTATTCATGACCATCCTTGGGATCCAGGTGGTTTGTGATGGTTTGTTTTTTCCTGATATCTTGAGGACAAGCAATCTTGGGAAGGGAGGACTGTAATGTCCCCATTTTTCAAACTTCGGGATTAGCTTGGTTTGGTGACCCTTGCAAGCTAATCAGGGGTTCAAAGGGGGTCAGATTGTGGAGCCAGTGTTGGGACTCCATTCTGGAGGTTTAGTTTATCATATCTGCTCTTCATTTGGGTCAATTCGGTCAACTTACTATTTTTAGTAAGTGGTATTTTGGGTATGGCCTGGATTAGCAGGGTGTCTGCACGAAGCGTCAGATGTTTCAGGATTGAGTCTTAGGGAATCTCCAGTTTGAGAGACTTACTATTTATAGTAAGTCTATTTTTAGCAGCTGGCTATTTTTGGCAGTGGGTTGTTTTCGGTAGGGCAGTTGGTGTTTGAGGCTCTGGTGTCGGAAATGAGTTTGTTTCAGTCAGCAGAATTCAGAAGCTTTTGGTTTTTAAAGTTATCGTTATTAAATTAAATTATTTTAATTTAATAACCTTAATACTTTATAACTTTAATGTTATAAAGTGAAGAGGTCATTTAAAAGCCTTTTTAATGAAAAAAGTGAAATTGTGCTTTTTTTGAAAAAGCTATATATTCTACTCGAAAAAGAACTTTCATTCATTCATTGTTGATTTGATAAAATTTATAAAGTCTCTTGGCTGTGAGAAACCGGCTAGGGTTTTGAGGACTGATTCCTCTTCTGGCAATTTGAGCCATCACAGATTGGTGGTGAATTTTGCAGCTGCTGATTCTGAATTAAATCCAGTGCTGATGTATATTGGATTTATGTGAAATTTACTCTACAGGGAAATGATGTGTTCTCATGGATTCTAAATTTGTTTTTTGCTGAGGTTTTGGAAATTGTTGAAGTTTGCTGTGGAATTGAGTTTGATAATTCATCATATCGGAAATCTGGAATAGCAAGTTAAAGGCTGATATATCTCTTTCTTGATAAATCGTAAGTATTGAAACAGAGGAGGATTTTCGTATTTAATTAATGGCTATGTATTCTTTCATGTTGCGGCTACATACATAGTGGGAGGCATCATATGGGACAGCGAATTCACTATATAATTGTCAGTGTCAACCTAGATTATTGCACGTGAGTTTGTGGGGGTTTGTGACAACAGTTTTTGGTCATGTGGTTACCTTGGTAGGGCTGTTTGGCCATTTCCTTGAGACGGCTTTCAGTCTGGGCCAGTCAACGTACTGCTGGGAGCAGACGTGTTGTATTTCATAGGGAGGTAGCCATAAATTGGAGATCGTGAGAGCCAAAGGGAAGAATTGCGGAATACAGGTGCCATGGAATTTAATGATATATGATTTTTACATAAATTTGTTTGAAAATAAGATTTCAAATAGTGAATGTTTATTCAAAATGTTAATTGTCTGAATTCGATAATTAAATTTGATGAATGTGCCATCAGAAATTGCTTTGCCTAAATATTATTAAAAAAAAGTTGCAGTTGTTTCCACAATTATTAATAAACCTTCAGGAAGAGCCAATTCAGTTCATTACAGTATTGCACAGGCATAGTACAGGAAATATAATAAACATATAATATATTAGAGAATAATAAATACTTTCATTAATCATTCCAACGTATGAGTACATTCACATAATAATCCATAATAATCCTTCAGCCGTAGGTGGTACATATTTATCTACCTGAGGGGGTGTGACCAAACATCGTCACCCGTTCCCAACCGTTGGCAACATAACTAATACACGACATATAATAAAGTAGTCTTTCTAGCTAACACTCTTAAAGCCCATGGAGAAATAAAAAAGCTAAAATGTAAAGCAGAACAAAATGAAATAAACAGAAGGAAGAACCAATATACCTGCACCGTACCATAACTGACCATAACCCAACTTCAATCTTACCATCAGCAAGGAATTTATGGAGCTTTTGTAAGCTTTACACTTTTGAACTTTCCAAGGTCATTTGGTAATCAAGCTCTATGTGTATCATCCTCCTTGTGTCGATTTCATTAGAGAAAGTTTTATGACCCCTAAGTTTTAAGTTTTTAACCATCAGAATTTTTCCATGTCTATATATCACTAAATGAGATTTGGATAAAGAATGATCAGTTTTTATTCCTAGTTTGACACCCCCCCCCCCCCCGAAAAAGAAAAAGAAAAAATAAAATAAAAAATAGGGCAATTCAACTAAACTGGTGATAAACTTTTCCATGGACCAGCTATGAGTCAAACCTAGGGCCACTTCATTTGTTTCTGGGGTGCTTGACCACTGAGCTGCCAACCCTCTTTTTGACTGGTCCGTCTTTGGTTCAAATGTGGCTCATTTTTCTGTATCCCCCTTGACCCACCCTGCAGGTGCTTGGGGCTCCAAGCCTGAGTTGGATTTTCTAACCTGAGGTTTGTTACCTTGAATATCCAGTGCATACTCTATCTAACTCAAAGATGAAGTAATATTTCAATGCATGAACTCCATTGAATCATTGAATATTTGAACATTTGTAGCCTGTAAGATGCTATTTTCATTAACGACTTCTTCAATAAATGATACCATGATTCAATATTTGACAAACCTAATGTATATATGGATATTTGAGCTCTCATGTCCAAAATTTTAGGATTTCATGATATTCTTTAAATATGTTACTTGGCATACATGATTTATTATTTAGCTTTGCCATCAAATTGAGGGAAAATTTACAGAATGAAATGAATCTGATAATTAGATTTTGTGCAGGTAGTTCGGTTGTACAAGAATGCAGATGATGTTGAAATAGATTTCTTGGTAAGTTTCCTCATAAATTATATTTTCTATTTCCCATCAATGTTTTTTATGTGGAGACTTTAGTTTCGTCCGTATATGATTTCCTTTTTGTTCTGTTTCAAGGACATGTTTGCAAATAATGTTTAGGTATTTTATAGAACTTTTTTTTCTTGCTTTTTGCATTTTAATAACATCACTCTGTTATTCAAACCCTGTTCATAAGTATTTTTAATAAGCATACAGAATATGAGAGAATAATCAAAGAACTAAAGCTACTATGTAAAGGAGAACTACATAATAATTCAAATGAATATAGAATTGATCACTTGTATCCTATGTTACTAGGTACTAGGTACGGGTTTGCTTGGGGGTATGCCCTAGGTATGTTCTTGGGTGTCTAGGTACACCCAGGTTCATACCCAAAGGTGCTAAGCACCAAAAAGTATAAAAAAAGACTTTTTTTGCTTCCAAACACCCTAAAATGCCCCTAAAAGCATCATTTCGCCTGATACAAAGATCATTTTTCTCTCTTCACTCTCTCTTTTCTCATTTTCTTTGATTTTTTTTTTTGGTATAGCCGCTGAAATTCCACTTCCAACTCACGGGGAAACAAAATGTTTACTCACATGCCTTCTATTGTTGGGTTTTTCTTACATCTAACACCTTGTGTCGCTTATCATTTCTGCCCCTCAAGCCCATTAGATTCTCCACTATCAAACCCCCACTAGTTAGCGGGTTCTCTTGTCATATAAGAAATTTGATTACAATGAAGGGATTTGGGAGTGGATACCAAAATCAAGAACTTGAACAACTAAAATTATCACTATTAAATGCCAATTGAAGTATCATACTATCAAATGTATTTAGTTTTACAATTCTGTATATTTCTTTAAATTCTTTGTATATGTAATAAAATATATATAATTATATACACGTACCCAAGGGCAAATTTTTTTTGCCTGTACCCACGTACCTGGTTCTCGGAATTCTGCCTATGCCTGTTCCTGTACTGACAACTTAGCTTGCATGCATTGGTGGGTGATTGCTTATTGACCTAAAATGCAGGGATGAAGACAGGATGATTGTCAACTGCAGATATTTGGAAAGCATGATAGTCAATTGTTTTGGTTAGCTGTCACTAAAACTCACTCAAAAGTCTTATCACTTTACTTCAGCTAAAGTGAAATGTTACCAAAACTATGGTAATATAATTGGAAATAGATGTGATATGGAGGCACAATCTAAGTAGGACTTAAAAAAGTTTATACACAATCAAATATTTTGAAATTCTTTGTCTACAAGAAATTGATTAAATTTATAATAATAACAAACTTCCCAGGTCTTATATTTGAGACATTTATTGACATAGTTGTACACAGACCTCACATGGATTATGGAGGCACCTGCATTCACAAGAAATACAATATTAGGATTGACATAGTTGTACACAGACCTCACAATATTAGGATTGACGCATAAGCCTGTGATTTTCTACCTTTCAATTAGGCTAAACCTAAACAATGTTAGCTCAGTTGCAGCCAAAGTTAGACATTGAAGAACATTATAGGCTAACTTGATCATCCTATTCAATTAAAGTGTTGAATTTTCAAAAAATTTCAACATTAGCTTCATCGGTTATCATCTTGTTGGTTCATTATGGATTCTACCACATAAAAGCATATAATCCAATGATATTTCTCTCTATGCTTTACATCTATCATTCAAGATTAAAAATAAATATTCAGCGGATAAAATGCATTACAGATAAACGGGTTGCAGGATTTTGCAATCTTTGGTTATTGAGAAATAATAAGATTGGATTAGATTGGTCATTGTTTTATTTAAGTTCAGTCTAGATGAAGAAGATGAGTTGGTTAGATGATGAAAGTCAAGGGTTATCAATCTTTAGATGTTCTTTCATGTCTTCATACATCCTAGATGCTTCAGGTTTTAATGTCTAAATTGAAAGTAAAAATAAATGTCATGAGTAATAATGTCATCAACTCCAAACAAGAGTGTAACACCAACCCAGCATTCAGTAAATAGCTTGATAAAGAAAATTGGGACTGCAAAACAAACCAACTTACATGGGTTATGGTAGATGACCCTCCCAACGACACCTTGAGAGTAAAAAATCAGTTAAGTTTGCATTTTGAATTAAGTGGGAGATGTAAACTTACTTTGATATGTCTAAAAGATCTCTTTGGTCCAGTGGACATTAAATGTCAGATTATTTTATCTTATTTTGTGGTTTATGTACAGGTTTATGATATATAATATGTCATTGTTGTCTTGTATTTTGTCATTATGCAGAGGTATACAGATGGGAGGATCTATAATAATTATTTACATGCAATATAACTTATAAGAGGTTATCATTGGAATACTGTAATAAATTGTCCATCACGTGTCCATTAATTTTTGCACAATGCATTTTAATTAAGATTAATCAAGGAGCCATAATAGTATTTACAGTTGCCAAATCCAGTTCAGTCTGGATTCATCTGGTTTGTTCTAGATTTTTCAATCATTATTATGGAAGATATTCTGAAACTTTTCTAAAGTTTTGAATTTCCAAAATTTTTGACCTCCCGAATGAATTTAAATTTTTGAACCTGATAACAATGGACTATACAAAAAGCTGTGAAGTCTATTCTCAATACTATTTTGTGTCTATTGTATTTCAAACTTTAAGTCTCATTTAGCTTCAGTAGATTCCAAGTTCTTATAATTCAATTTGGAGATGAACAAAAGACAAACATAGGAATAATGGATTGCTTTGAAGAAGGTGACCATTTAACATTAGACCATTGGATAGTTAGAAGGATAGTATTATTTTGAAACCACTAGAAAAGTAAGGGAAGAATGCCAGTTGTGGGATGACAATATGAGCTATGCCAATGTGAAAGAGTATTCCATGACTTTGACCATGGCTTCTCCAAATTCCTTACTGTGATTTTCTTAAGTCAATTGTGGCTTCCTAGTTAAACCCATTGCTGCATTATTAGCTCCTTAAAGTATGACTGGCATGTAATATACTCATTCCTGGCTGTCATATTTATATAAGTCTTAGTATATGCAACTAGCTCAATGCAAATGTACAATGCTGTAAGCCCCTTCTATTTGAAGATGAATTACATTTTGAAGCATTGTGATCAAAATTGAAAAGGGTTATTATGGATATTTTTACATTCTATAAAGTCAAATAATCACATATTCCGTGGCTCTAATATTTTTTTGATCAGTAAATAGCAACAGAAGGGGTGCACCCAATATTAAAATAAAAATTATTACACCAAGGATTACAATGATCCAACAAACCCATTAGTGGGAAAAACAACAAGATGAAATCAGGCTGCCAATTTAGGATTATGCTCCACATTTGTCATAAGAGTGAAGATGCATTAAAAAATTACTTCATTTTTCTTTGCACTACCATCCACTTTCCTTCTAAGACCCCATCTCCCTGGACCCCTTCCAAATTCCCTGTGGATTTTTCCTCTCCATCCAAAGATGAAATATTTGAGCTCCCCTTTTTCCTAGCCATTCCCATGCTTGGTAATGATATAATCATAACATGATCATTCCCTGTAGGAGGAACAACTGGACCACTTGGTGTTGACTGTGATCTACTTGGTGAAAACTGAAAGCTTATGGATTTCTTCCCCGGATGACTTCTCAGAGGCATCAACATTGGCATTATCTTCGCCACAAGGCTCTTCCTTTTCTACTGAGTAGTGGTAGGGGTAGACATCCTTCCACCAAGTAGCCTTGCTGTCATTTCTCTGCTTTGCACATTGGGCCTCTACATGATCGGTATTGAAACACCTGCGACATCAAAAAGGGATATCCTCATAGTCTATGATCTGATTCCAGCTTCCATACTTGGTGCTGCGAGAGATCTCACAAAGAGCTCCTTGGTAATGTCAATCTAAACCAATATGCGAGCATAGGTGGTGTCTTAATTCTGTGGAGATCCTTCATCGACTCCCATAAATTTCCTCACTGAATTGCCAGTAGGTTCAAAACAAGATTCAAATCAAAATTTCAAAGGAAGATTCAACAATCTTACCCAAACTAGAATTGCATTGAAAGATTTCAGCAGTTAGATTGAATGAAGGAAGCCAGGGTTTCAACATGAGCAGGTGCTCATCGCAATCCCATTGCTCATCACACAATAAAGTGTTGCAATCCTTGACATTATGTAATGAGGCACCCTGGATATGTGAACTTTGGCTAAGTCTGAATTGTTTGACCAAGTCTGTTTTTTTGCAAGAAAATTTGATTTTTTATTTTTTTTTGTGTGTTTTTCAGGTTATATGATTATTTGGTATTTTTTGATGATAATTTGCAAGGTAAACATTGAAATAATAAATACGAGAAAAATTATACAATCTCCTACTTCTAGTGCCAAACTGGAAATGTGCAAATAAATTTATTTAATTTCAATTTCTTCAATAGAATACAATAACTGAACCAGGGAGACTTCTAATTTGAATGCAGATCTAATTTTCAGGCTCCCACATCTAGGACAAGGCTGTACAGTTGTCTCTGGCAGACTGATAATGCTCAGTAGTGTCTGATTTTCTGCTGTAGACCCCTAAAACATACTGTTTTGTATCAGAAAACAAGAAATGTATACCAAATCTGCCCAGCTGATAGTAGATGCCAAAGCTGGAAATCTGTAAGAGCTGATTCTAGGCTGTACGACCAGCTAATGATAGGAAAATGATAGATAATGTGCTAGTAACTCTGATCTGGAATTAATTTCCTGATATCTCCCCTTCACTAATTCAAATCTGAACAATTTTCTTACAAATTGGGCCAACTATAAATATCTTGCTTGTAGATCTTTGCCTGCAGAATCCCTTGGGTGATCTCACACACTTGCAGGCTTCCAAATCTTTGAGAGTTTTCATTTTCAGAAACAAATCAGCTGAAAATCCCCTTAAGAGAAGTCTCCACAATATTGTTGGTGTAAAAAATGATTTTTGGATATGAAAAATGGCTCTCCAACTTTTTATTCATTTCCATTTTTCCCTCTAGGTGCAATTTTGAAATTAGGATTTTAATTCACCTTTTTAATCATAAAATAATGTCTTATTTTATTCAATTCCCCCACCTAGGAATTCAAACTTCTATAAACTTAAGTTATAAACTTAATTTTTAATGTCTTGGGACTTGGGCCAAATATTATAATACTTTATTATATCATAAGTGATTAAAATAATCACTTTTATTATTATTTAATTATTCCTAACTTTGGAAATAATTAAATTATTTCTCAATAATTCCTAGTTTGCTCATCTGGACCCCGATCTAAATTTTGTTTGATGCCCCTATTTGCTGATGCTGTCTGACCACTGTGAGCTAACTAGCAGTCCCTTCCTAAAATTTAGAAACTCTCCTAAAAAATAGGAAATGTGCCATAAGTGTCTAGGCTGATCCCAGAGGTCTCTTGGTCCATCCCTGCTAACTCCCAACTCATCCCTAAAAAATAGGGATTCCTCCTAAAATCTAGGAGACCTCCCAAGACTTGTCAAACTAGCTCTCCAAGCCCTTATATGTCGTCACAAAGCCCTGAGAGGGTTCCCTATCCATCTCATTGGCCTACGGAACCCTGCTAATAGGCCAATCCTGTTAGCTAGTACTGACACTAAGGGAGGTGTAAACATGGGGACATTACACCTTATAAAAAAATGCAACAAAGAATCCCCACACACAGGTGTAAATCTATATATCACCTACATGAATAACATGTCAAGTTTTTGAAATCCATTGATGTAAGTCTACCAAACTCGGCTAGTATCCTCTAAATCTACCAATCAAGCCATGTTTGGCAAAAAAAGTAACATTTTCATTCACCTCTTGTAAGACATCCTCCCCCAATTCAACTTTCTAAGTATTTTTACTAGTTTGGGCCACGAGATTAACTAGCTATGATTTGGCGAGGCACTTGCATCCATTCCTCGCATGCGTAGACCATTCTTTTTTCCTTTATTTTCCTATGGGCGACCCACCATTCTTGGTAGTGTTGGAAGGAGGTTGTGCAGCTTTGTATGGGAGTTTCGCTCATTGCTCACTTTACAAACCCTAGTTTGAAGCATCGCGTATTGATCTACTACTTGCTTAGGGGGTTTTCTAGTCACCAACTATTTTGACTGGGATGCTAACCCCTTCGGCCCTAGGGCAGGTCATTCCCTCATGTTGATATTTTGTAGCTTCAATTAGATAAACACTATAGTCAATACTAGTGAAGATATGTATATATATATTTAGTATATATGAGATGTATATATATATATTATTATGTAAATATTAGAGAAATTAATATAATACTCAAGAGATATTATATATATATGTATGTATCTATTTATGTATGTATATATAATCATAATTAACATTATATTAATTACATAATAATGAATAGACATGTCCCATGAAGGGACATGTCTCTTCTTGGCTCATTCTCAATATAAATGCAATATATTGTTGCATTTGGAAAACACATACAATGAGATAGTGCTATTACATTTGCAATGATCCTAAAACCTTAACATGGTATCAGAGCCAAGTTGCAAATGTAAGAGAGTAGTTTATTGATGGTGAATGTGTGACTGTCTCAGAAAATATAGTCTCGGTACGAGGACCATATCTCACAAATGCACCGTTGGATTTTGCTAAATTTTGGATATGTTTGTGAAAACCAAATTTAGAAGAATCTCACTGAAGTGATTGGAAAGAAAGTGTCTGGTTCAAAAGTTATGACTGAATGTGTACGGGTCTATGCAAAAAAATCTATAAAAGAGCAAGGTTCCTTCTTTAAAAGCCTAACTACTTGAAGGGAGATCTAATAAGATTGAAGGTTATGATAGTGTATAGAGAATTTGGATATTCAAGATAGGTCATGTGAAGAATTATGGTAATGTTTGAGAACGACGACGTCATTCTGTGAATTAGCATGATATTTTCTATATGGGCTCACCTTACATAATGAAATACTTGAAATTTATAAAAGATAAGTATTTCATGATTTATTAATGCACATAATTTTTGGGTTTTTTTAATTGGTGCTATACTATTGGTTAGTAAAATAGTGTATTCTTCTATCATTGGTATTTATGGTTGAGATAGTTTAGTGAGCTATTTGTAATCTCTCTTTGACAGAAGCACAAGATAATTGCATTCAAGGGAGAAAGAACTTGATGCTTGCAAACAAATTGATGATTGAGACTAGATGCAAAGGGAGTTTGATATTTAAAAAGAGGTCAATAAGTTGATAATCTTGAGCTTCTAAGGGAGAAGATGGTTCAGTCAACTTGTGACAATCTTGATCATATTGATTGAGAGGGAGTTCACTATTGAAGGTGAAACACTTCTAAGGTAAACTTGATACAATTGATTATTATACTAATGAATCATGAATGTTTTAATGGGCCTACCCCCTGTGTAAGTCATGAGGAAGTGACGACTTCCAAATGATTATCACTTGTATTTGTAAGAGTTATTGAAAGGTGACGATCTTACAATAACTTGACCTTCTATTGTGATAGATATCATGTGATGGCTGAAACAGATCACAATAGATGATTTTTTGCATGGTGGATTTAGTTCCTTAAATAGACCATTGACCTTCTATTGTGATAGACATCGTGTGATGGCTGAAACAGATCACAATTGATGATTTCCTGCATGGTGGATTTAGTTCCTTAAACAGACCATTGACCTTCTATTGTGATAGACATCGTATGATGGCTGAAAGAGATCACAATAGATGTTTTCTTGCATGGTGGATTCAGTTCCTTAAACAGACCGTTGAACTCCTATTGTGATAGACATCGTGTGATGGCTGAAACAGATCACAATAGATGATATCTTGCATTAAGGATACATTACCTATGAACTTTTTTGAGTTATGGTGAATATCATGAGACTTGATATTCTTGGTTAGACCATATCTCTGATATCTTATTGAGGTGATATCTAAAATATTTTTTGAGTACCTGGTGGACATCATGAGACTTGATGTTGGTAGGCTAGTACTCTGAGTACATGGTGAATATCATTTGACTTGATATTCTATGGCTATTACTCCTAATATCATGAGATGATATTCTTATGAATCTATGACTTATGGTGAATATCATGCGACTTGATATTCCTAGTCAGACCATATCTTTGATATCACAGTAAATGATATCTTCTTATCCTAATCATGTGTTTAATCTTCCCTGGCTAAGAGGGAGTGTTGATATTTTGTAGCTTCAGTTAGATAAACACTATAGTCAATACTAGTGAAGATATGTATATATATATATTTAGTATATATGAGATGTATATATATATATTATTATGTAAATATTAGAGAAATTAATATAATACTCAAGAGATATTATATATATATATATGTATGTATCTATTTATGTATGTATATATATATAATCATAATTAACATTATATTAATTACATAATAATGAATAGACATGTCCCATGAAGGGACATGTCTCTTCTTGGCTCATTCTCAATATAAATGCAATATATTGTTGCATTTGGAAAACACATACAATGAGATAGTGCTATTACATTTGCAATGATCCTAAAACCTTAACACCTCATACCGCACTTTGTTGCTGAGAAATGGGGAAAAACATTGCTGCTGTTGTTGGCTCCAATTTGTGCCCAGGTCTGTCCTTACAACCAAATTCTCCTGAGAATTAACCAAATTGACGCCCCCATTGCGCTATGCATGGAAAGATGGCAAATAAGAGTGTTGCTGCAATGAATCAATGTCTTTTCAGGAACTCTTGGAGGCGCTTATGGATGCCCTAGCCTCGGAAGCTTGCTGCAGAGGTAACATCCTTCCGTAGTGTGGTACAAAAAATCTAGTATGTTATTATTTCCACGTCTCTAATATTATTTCATAATAGCTTCCATTTTCAAATGGGAACAAAAGGTTCTTTAGTTCAAATTTTGAAGTAAATATTTTATGTTGTATAAATAAAAGATACAATGTCTATAGTCATTTCTAGAAAAGTAGGTGGAACTATTGGAGGGGCCCTTTCTTCTGACTGCTCGTGTGTGGGTTATTGATGTTTAAATATCTTTGTAGTTCTTGTTATAGAGTAAATCATGTTACACTATTCATATTAGATATTCAATGTGGCTTTTTATATATGGTAAACAATTGAATGCTATAACATTTGAAAGGCTAGGGGTACATGGTTTTTATTTTGAAAAGTAATCTGGATTATATGTAATAGTGAATTAGGCTATAAATGATACCCGTATTTTAAATATATGTCATGAGTATCAAAAGTTTAGTTGAAATGTGAACCTATGTAATTATTCTCCTCTTATACCGCCTTTGTTCTGATTGAATTATGGGGATTATAGTTCTTTACTTTTCTTCCACTAGTTCTATGAGTTTTCACTAAATATTTATCAAGGTTTTTCATACAAGATTAGCATAACTTTGATGGCCATGTTATTGCATTTCAATTGATCTCGTTTTTGCTAGCTTACTAAACCAATTTCATGGTCTGTAGATTGGACCAATTCCAATTGATGATGACTTGGGAAAGGAGGTGGTAAGTCAATTTAGAACAAATTTGGTGTCAAATAAAGAGTTCTACACAGATTCCAATGGACGAGATTTCTTGAAGAGAGTAAGTTATATACCATTGTATAATTGAAAAATAAGGTTTATTTCCCAATTTTCATCTAATAAATCTTTCAAGTCAAATATTTGTTTTTGAGGGAGAGGAATATCTTTAATTATTCTTTTTATGGGAGTGCATAAAAGGTCTTTCAAAAGAAAGGTTGTTTAAAGTGACATTTCTATCAGGTTCATGGTTTCTATTGTGTATTTTTCAGTATGAGACATTTTTTGAGGGGTTAAGTCATGTATTTTTGCATGTTATAGAGATTATGTTATGTTTTTGAATTTGAAATATGAATGACTGACGAGAAGATTCTGATAATATAAATCGAATTCTCTAGACTAATTTGAAATTTCAGATTGCTAATAATGTATCTTCATTGTACAATATTAATTAATATTTACTGTAATTAAATAAGATCACGAACTTACATAAAATGATTGAAAGAAGGCTGAAATAAGTGTTTTACAAAATAGTTCATTTCATATGGTCTCTGTTTCCATAATTGGACCTATTGAAACTTAGTTTGATATCCTTTACCCAACAAGGTAATTGATGTCAAAGCTCCACAAAGTTACATATTCCTCATAACTTTAGTTAGGAAAACATGAAGAGAATAGATGGACATGATATGGAACTGATTTAAAGCAGCATAGGAAATAACATTCTGAAAAATAGGTTCCTTGAAGGAATGATGTTAAACATGACTGCATGGAACCTCTCAATGACATTGCTCCTGCCATTTGAATACCTCAGTTTTTCATTCACTTTGGAAAATATCTTATACATCTTTGATTTAAGAAAAAATGCCTTTTAGAAAGGACAAAATGGACCTTAAATTTGCTTTTTGCAAAGAACAAACTGAACCACAAATGATATGGTGTTATCATTTTACAAATTAAAATGTTTGGAGATCATTTCTCAATGACATTGCTCCTGACATTTGAGTATTTCAGTTTTGCATTCACTTGGGAAATAATTTTATACGTCTTCAATTTAAGAAAAATTGCCCTTTACAAAGGAAAAAATGAACCAAAAATGACATGGTGTTGTCATGTTACAAATTAAAATGTTTGGACATATATGTATGTATCTATGTATGTATTTATGTGTATGTATGCATATCTGTCTATCTATATATCCATTTTTGCAAAGAACTGAACCAAAAATGATATGGTGTTATGTTATAAATTAAAATGTTTGTAGATAATAGATACACTTATATACAGATACAAAATTATCTCTGTATATGAACATGTAATAGTCATTATATTCATTAGAAATTTGTGCACTTCAGACTCATCCATGTAACATGTATGTATGTATGTGTGTGTGTGTCTACACACACACACACACTCACACACTCACACACAGACACGTCTTTGCAAAAAAGTGAACCAAAAATAATATAATGTTGTCATGTTATAAAGTAGATTGTTTGTAGATGCATTTATATACAGATACAATATTCATCTGTATATAAACACGCAATATTCATTATACTCATTAGGAAAATGTGCGCTTTAGAATTTTCCATGTAACATATAGATTTAGTAATATCCTCATTTTATTTCTAAATAAGCAATATAACTATATAGGTGTAGAAAACAGGAAGGCTACTTTCATAGTGACTGATGTTTTGTCTGGAAGAGATTTCTCTATTCTTGTGCTTAGCTGTGTATACAATCTCATGTGCACCAAATAGCATTAGATAGAGAAACCATTTACTCAGCTATGTCCTGGTATCCTAGATGTCAATGCAGAGACCTGTGTGGATTCGCATTTGCCTTTCAAGAATGGGTATTTGTTACTCACGCTTGTGAGCTGTTTGTTCATGAAAACCTCTTCGTTCTCTTCTGTCAAAGTTCTTGATTTTAGGAAGTGTTTTAATATTATGCCAGGCCAATGTATTGGCAAACTAAGGAGTTCTGTGATGCTAGATTTAAATATTATTGCAAAATGAAATAGGCACCCAATATAGTGTTAATTTTGGTGCAAAGGGGATAAAATGTAAATATTAACTGAATTTAGTAGAAATATATTTTTTTGTTTACTTGTGCTTGATTAGCTTAGATTAGCTCAATCTACTGTTGAAACAGATGAAAGAACATATTAGCTACTTTACTGTGGGTATAAATTGAAAATTGCTTGTCTGATCGAATATATTGTAAATCTCTGCATTTCACATATCAAAAAGACAGTTTCATTTTTCTTTCTATTTATGCTGTGCCACAATTTCAGTTAAACATTGAACAGATGTGGATGAGATGCTGTTATGATCTTATACTTAATCTTCATATGTTGAATGCTGCAGATAAGGAACTATCGGGCAGACTGGAATTTAAGTGTACATGAAATAATTGCTGGAAACTATTACCCTGTGAGCTAATAATTTCCTTGCCTCTTGTCCAAAAATTGATTTTTTTAATGGTTTTATCTTATGGCTAATATGATTGAAGCTTTTGTTTGTACATGAAGGTGGGAAGTCTCTGGTACAGATTGATCATATGACATGAATTTAGAGTTTGCAAATATGACCCCAAACATTTTTGATAAAAGCCTCATAGGAATAGGGGATTGATAAGTAAATTTGGTGGTTGTTGAAATTAACTTATAATCAGTTTCAAGTGTTTGTTTTAAAGAATACTGAAAATAGCTTTGAGAGACCATGCTCAAGAGACTATATTACTGCTAGAGAGGGGCCTCAAATATTCAAGGCCCAAGGGTCATTATAACTTAAGCATTTGTATAACATCTCAGGAATACCTAAAGAAAAACTTCTGCAATTAGAGAAAAAGAAAGAATCCTCATGTAAGAATGCTGGGAAAAAACCTATAGAAAATGTAAGGTTATGTTTTTGTCCCTTTTCCAGTGATGCGAAAAAATAATTGAAATGTGTTTCCAGTTTTCCTTTTTGTCTTCATTGCAGCCCAAGTGATGGAAAGAAATGGTTGAACTAGGTTTACAGTGTTCAACTCTTGGGACACACGCATAGCCCATTGGTAGTCTATGGGCTGTTCAAAATCTATAAACCTAAATTTTTGTTTTAAAAGCTGAAGACCATATATTATTATGAAAATCAGTCTGAATTCCTGGAATATCTTTCTACTTTTTCAATTACAGCTTGATGTTGCTAAACTTCAAATGAGTTCCACGTTCAAAGATCAAGCTTGACACTCACAAGCATGAAAAATAATGACAACAGTTTTGTTAAGTGACTGCATACATACTTTATTCATTATTCAAATACCTGAAATTTATTTAATCTATTATTTTTTGGGAGAATGAGGTCAACATTGAATTAATAACCTGTGTATTAGCATCCTTCCTCTCTTCAGTATTAACATATCTGGTGCATTCAGTGTTGCTGCTCCCTCATGACCCTGCCTCCCACCTCTGCCCCTAGATCTCTCCCTTTCAACCTTTGTTCATCCCGTGATCTCAATTTTGTGGCATTTTTGTCCTGATAACTCTTCAGCAAGTTATTAATGAGGCTTTGTCCTTTGACTGAATTCCCAAAATATAGTAGCTGCATTTTCATGTTTTCCTTACATTTAAAACTACTAATAAAGCCTATTATTGACTGTGCAGCTGAATCTAGGGATATACTTGAAAGACAATGACACAGAATTTTCTTTGCTCGTTGACCGTTCTGTTGGAGGTTCAAGTGTCTCTGATGGGGAGCTAGAGCTTATGCTTCATAGGTCAGCTATGAATGGTTTGTATTGAATTATGTTTTTTCTTTTAAATACTGTTTTTTGGTTGACTTAGCTTGCATTGTACATTTTCAGGCGGTTACTACATGATGATAATAAGGGTGTTGCTGAAAACTTGAATGAAACTGTATGCTTCAATAACAATAAGACATGCGAAGGCTTAACTGTAAGCACTGCCTTCCTATTCATAATTGATAATTATTTTATTATTTTTGTACTTTCTCTAGTCAAACAAGACAATCAAATTTCCACTTGAACACTGTAAGTCTGTAACACCAAGGATGATAGAACACTGAGATAGAAAACATATAGACATGAGCTGCAAATAAGATAAGATATTTTAAAAGAAACCTTCAATGAGTACACTAGTTGATAATTAATAATTATCACAGCTCAACTGTGGAGTTGGAGGTCTAGTAGGAACTAGGCCTAGGCCCTAAATAATAGAAAATGAAGTAATAAAGAAACAAATTAGGTGAATTTCCACTAACGAGTTGCATAGGTTGATGGAACTTGAGAAAGCATTAACCGTTATTAGAAAATAGCTATAGGGGAAAATATCCTAAGATCTGAAAAGTAACTAAAAAAGAAACAAAGTCACATATTATTGGATTTTATGGTCCAACTACAAGCCATAAGATCTAAATATAGTGAAATTTTTTGTGAGTGAAGTACCTCTCAATGATGCACAAACCTGGTGAAGATCATAGGAGTAAAGAATGGGAAAGCAACAATATCACATGTGGGTAGCAAGATGCAGACTGAAATAAAACTGGCATAGTCATTATCTAATACTATGAGAGGGCTAGTAATGTGGCACATACAAGTCCACTGACATCAAAACAAAGCATATCCACAGTGTGTAGAATGAATGTGGGACTGTTGGGCCATTCTGTAGTAATATGCAATGATAATCATCATCTCAGCCACTTTCCTACCTTTTTGCGTAGATTAGTAAATGTGTAGTCTTCAAAGGTTTCTTAACACACAAAATTTGTGACAAATTGGAAGGAGGCAATTAACTTGGTACTCTTTAGTTCCCCTATAAAAGAAAGAAACAGACTACTTCAATATATAAATTGGCAATAATATCAGATGAAGTGAAACATGAACTACTCTACTCTCTAAATTGACAATAGTAGAACCCTTGAATATAAAGTTCTCAACATTCTGCATCTCCTAGAGAGAACAAAGATGACAAATATTTTCAATGTGTACAATGTGTTGATTCATCTCAAATTTCAACTTATGGGAGCACGTCTTTAGATTCACAAAGGGGATCCTTGAACCATGCGACCTAACATTGTAGATGGTTAGGTCAAGTGATGGTGATCTCCACAATCTATAAGAATCATTAGCAATTTCATTAGCACCTTTTAGTGCGAGCTAAAATGGAATAAATGTGTGGTAAAACCACTCTTCAAATTAGAGAAATATAAAATAGACAATATTTACCTGCAATTTACAATCTTTACAATGATTTTTGCAGTGGATCACATTTATGCTGAATAAGATGTAAATATATCTTTTGGTTTTGCCTAGAGTAAAAGGCTAAGATACTCTTTCAACAATGGGGAAAGGATTTTATAGTTTTTTGACTTGAAAGGAATCCCTATTGTTGCATGCTTGTGTTGTCCAACTATAGGCAAAGACTAAACAATAGAAGTAAACAAATGGAGTTGAATAAGCCAACACATAAATATGAACACTATGGTTAAATTAAATGTAGGGTTTAGTAAAAGCTACAATCTATAACTTAGACCTCATTTACAATACAAAGCTTTCACATTTTTCTAAGAAATTTGACCCTTAGCACACATAATGAGACATCTCAATAAACATTCAAAAGCAACATAGATGCAATATATATCATTGGGTAAATAACAAAATCACATTAACACTATACTTGATGCGTAGAAATTTCAACATAGTGCAAGCATGAGAATAAGTGCCAAAAGACATTTATTATATTGTTTAACTTTACAAAGCTATTACATGAAAATAAATAAAAGGCTAAGTACTACTTATGCTCCAAAATAAATCATTTGACGAAATGCAATTTTATTACAAATTCTCATCCTCTAATACTAAAACTAAAACCATGCAACTTCTAGTTAAGCTATAGATTGAATTTATTACAAACTATGACATATTGCTCACATCTGCCACACATTGATAGATCTAAAAATAAACAACTCTAGGATATAAATAGTGAATGATAAAAACAATGTAAGGCTAAAGTAGCATGAGCTCCATAAATAAAACATAGGGATCACTAAAAACAATATAGGCCATATTTAGCTTTACTTAAAAATAGAAAATCCCAAAATATGTGCTTCTTTTTGAAATTGGTGACAACTAAAAATAGGCTTTTGGATAGACCATAGTTACAAGGCTTGTTGGGACCGGCCTAGACTTGGTAAGATCCATGTTGAGCTGATCAAATCAAGGCTCAAGAACTCATGACCTGGGTCCCCAATGGGAGGATGGTTAAAAGTGATAAATTTATGAAAAATGGCATGTGCCATGAATGTTTATGTGGTTTTAAAGGATTTAATTTGGGCTTAATGGTGGGGAATTTTCACCTCGAGCCCACCTTATTTCACGACAAGAAGTGTACTAGGGACATTGCCCTTGAATCTTTGTGAGTGGCATTGCCCCTTGATCGCATTGTCTCTTGATCACACTAGGGACACAAACCCCAAAACCCTACTCTAGTTTTAAACCCAAAAAATGAAAATAATTTTGGGCCATGTTGGATGGAAGAGCAACATTTTTTAATTCTTTCAAGTTTTCAACACATTCCCAACTAAATTCCTAATATTTAAGTTAAATCTATACTTCTAGTTTTCTAAGTTGCACCTAAGTAATGTTCCTAAGGTTGTAGCAACATTCACAAATTTGTCTGAGATACAATAGCATAGCTGAACATAGAACTAACAATGCTGAGTTGAAGGCTACAAGCATTTTTCTATCATAGTTGATGACTCCACTTGTGTTTTGTACATGTAAAACATTTGACAATATTTATGTACTTAAAAATGTTGTTTCCTTTAGTTGAAATTCATTTTTATGCTCGTGATCAATGTAGACTTATGCATGTGGTCAAAATAGGTTCTATTTGATTAGTTTTTTGTGTCTTTAAAGCTCATTTATCAAATGGTGCAATTATCTAGTTTTTAAATTTTTTAAAATATCTATATTTCATGGTTTTTTCAATTTGTTGTCTTTGCCAAGTTAGAGTGCCGAGTCCTAGCTTCGGTAAAAAATCAACTTGTTGGTCTAAGGAAAGTTCAAGTCTTGTAATGCTCGGATGGATGACTCTATGTGACTTTGACGATTCTACAACTTTTCCTTGATCATGACTAGCCCTTTGAAAAACCTTGAAAGTCTACTCATGTATCCCTCCATTGTATAGGCATGTGATTCTTCTATTAGGCATACCTAAACTCTAGATTCCTATTTGAACATACATGCTTTGTATTGTCACATGCTAGTTTGTAAGGGAACACTTGCACATGAGCCTCATATTTTCCAAAATTTCTTGGTCTTCAATGCGGCAATTCTTCAATGTGCATCCATGGTTTCTAGAGGACGTTTCAAGAGACCTTTCTACTGGCACACCTATAAGCCTAGACATACATCTAGAGATTAGATACAAATTCCTTCAAGATTTGACTCCTTTACAAGAGCACATTTGAAAACTCTCTTAGGCTCCTAAAATGTGTTGAAATGGATTCCTAGCCTAGAGACATAAACTAGGATCCTAATCAAGATCATTGTAATGTCCCCAATTTGAGCAAGCATTGGAGTTAGTGGATTTAGCCTATCATTGGGTCCTTGTAGGCTAATCCTGGTGATTAGAGGACCTTGTTGTGGGTTTTGACCCCGTTTTGAGAGACTTACTATTTATAGTAAGTCATCATATGGTTCTACTGAGCTCAGATGATTTAGAGGAGTTATATGATGCTTTCAGATTTTATTTTCGGCTTCTAGTTTGGACTCCAAGATTCTTGGAGGGAGCGTCTATTTTTAGTAAGTCACCCCGTCAGGTTCATTCATCATCTTTCATCATCAGGATCACTCTTGTGTTGTCAGATTTTGATTCTGATGCTTCCTCAGTCATTTTCACAAGATGGGTGAATTATGATTATTATTTAATTAAATCAGCTAAGGTTGCCATTTTTATTGGGAATGTATTGTGGGCATCTTAGTGTTATAGCTCGTTGGAACCATGTTGTTATAAAATTGACTATATGATTATTATGAGAAATGATATATATATATATATATATATATATATATATTAATATATATAATAATTATATATTAATATGCATATATATAGTTAATCTATATTTATTGTTATAATAACTATATAGTTAATTAAATTAGATTAATGAATAGACATGTCCCATGAAGGGACATGTCTCTTCTTGTCTTTTCCTTGTATATATACAAGAGATTGATGCATTTGGAAAACACATACAATCAGATAGTGCTATTACATTTGCAATGATCCTAAAACCTTAACAATTAGGCCTAATGTGAAAAGTGTGGCCCAAATCTCTAAGTGTCCAACTTTATAGCCAAACGTGTGAGCACAAGGTCCTAAATCAGGCCCTATCATGGGTAACGTGTGTCTCTAATTTCCAAATACATGAGCCCCATAGGTGAAATATTTGGACTAAAATGAACTAGGGCTAGTCTTGAATGAAACGCATGGCTTCCAAAGGCCCCAAATCAGGCCTCATCACCTAGTGTGTGGGCCTAAATTGACAACCATGGCCCTAAATCTAGGCATAGATGCTATAAGCCTGGACTTAAATCCAAATGTGTGGGCTTGAGTTCAATAATCAGGCCTAAAACCAAATGAAGTGAACCTAAATCAGGCCAAAATCTGAGCATATATGCAATCGAATTGGGCCATAATTGATGGTGTGTGGGTCCAAATTTACCACAAGGCCTCTAAAATTCACGTGTAGGCCTCAAATCGGTAATGTTTGGGTCTATATTAAATAATCATGGTTTCAAATTCAATGCAAGACCTCAAAAATTCAATGCAAGGCCCTAAATCTGATCGAATTGCCTTGCATTTTATAGCCATGGGCCTCAAAATTCAAATAATAAGCCTTTAATCCTTGATCTATCTCCAATGGCTTTGAAGGCTCAAATTTATGAGTAATTGCATCAACCTAAGCAACAAAGAGAGATTCGATCCAAGCATGATGAGGACAGATTCAAAATAGAGGATCAAATTTAATGGAAAGAGCCTAGCGTTAAATGCAAGGACATTGATTTTCAATATGGCCATTAATACTTGATTGCTTGAATTCAAATTTTTATAGTCAAGTCGGCCTAAGAGGAGAAAAATCGATTTGATGAGCAAGATATATAAACATGGTTGTTTTTCAACATGCAAACTTAGTAAAATCATTTCAAAAACCTTGTTTTCAGGTGATTACAAATCAAATTCGATCAGTGAAGGAGTCAAAGTAAAGAAGTTTTTCATCATTTTTGTGGAGAAAAATGCACAGAGGCTGTTAGAAGGCAATTCCCCTCAATTTCCATGCAAATTAAAACCTAAAGAAACTAGTTGCAGCGATTACCAGTGGCAGCCATACTGATTTCAATCGCCTCAAACTCCTTTAAGACTTGAAATAAGCCCAGATCCGTCAACTACATCAAGTTCAGTCTTTAGATAACGTTGATACAGCTAAAGGGTAGTCATTCGAACCTATTTTCAGAGCTTTACAACCTCATATCAGTCACTAATCTAAAAGTTGCAGTCATATATTTTCTACAACAGCAAGGTGAAATCACATTGGAAAAGTTTGTATAATGTTTTGTTTTGATGGTGAATTAGTTTGTAGGAATTTCCGTGTAGTTTATGGCCTAAAAATCATTGTCATTTAAGTCTAATCAGGTTTTCTTAAAGATTGTTCTTGATATGTCAGCAAGTAGAAAGCTAGGATTTGATTTTAGCTCCAATTATGCTACAAGTTTGATGAGAAGAAGTAAGTTAGCCAAAATATGATTAAGGTTATATGCGGTAGGTTGTGTGTCATAGCTGGAGATGGAGATGGTGAAAATCCCCAAGTCCAAAACCAAAGCTAAAGGAAACAAGGATGGCAAGGTTGTTTCAAGTTAAAGTGCAAGAGCAGGGTCTATCCATCAAGAAGAAATCAAGAATTCAAAAACAAGCCAAGACATTGAGAAGATTTTCAAGAGTAGAAGAAAATTATGAAGAGGAAACAACTTGGGCATCCAAAATCGATTTAAGGCTTGATAATGTTAAAAAAATTTCTCATTATCAAGAGGTATTTATGAAGCCTTTAAGATAAGCATGCAAAGGTGTCACCCATTTCTTCAACCATTTAGATTCTGCCGAGTGTCCCTAATGGAGGGGCTTCATCATATTATGTGTAGATTCATTGAATTTTGTAAAAGAGGAAAGGTCGAAGAAAAATATCTTCTAAAAGAAGATTTTTTGTAAGCCCATGTGACATTTTATCATTGGCTCATTGATGGGTGTCTTCTCTTGCCAGCTTCTACGTAATCTATTTTCTTATTGGCCCATAAAAACAATATAATTTTCTAATTGGTCCACAAGGTGGTGCTTAATTGTAATTGGGAAAACATTTAATGTTTGTAGTAATTAGGTAGATCAGGGCGGTGTTGGCATAATCTTGGCCTTTGATTTTGAATCGATCTTGGCCACTCATTGTACTGGGGACTACTATAAAAGGCCAAGGCCTTCTCATTTATAACTCATGAGATGAGGAGATTAGATGATAACTAGATTAGATTAGCTAAGAGAGGGACTTGTTGAAATTGTTATTATAATACTACCAAAATTATTCCTTCTTTGATTGTAGGTTCTCGTGGTGAATGTTTGTGATGTTTGGTGTATTGCATGATTTTTTCACTTCCTCACTTAGATTAGATTTTATTACACGGTAATAAGAAGTAGATGAATGAAAGATATTGTTGAATGGTGATTAATGGTGGACTTAGTGTCCATACCTTTTGGTACTCGTTGATTTTAAGTAATAGTTCAAGGTTAGTCTGGGCCTAAATTGCAAGTGTTTAACTTCTATTGAAAATGTCCATTTAGATTGCGACTTCATAGGGTATTTGAATGAGTATTGACAATGTGAAAGCCATTTTCGCTTCCTTAGAGGTTCACCCCATCATCAACATTGTCTTACATTTTTAGAGTTAGATTAGCCATTTCAACACTTATCCTTTTTAGTTTGTTTAGTTGGAAGTAATTGGAAGAAGTTGAAGTAATTGATATCTATTGATTGAATAGCATAAGTCCCGTTGTGATACCTAGCAATCACATCATTATAATTGACGATATTGGTATTTCATGTGGAATACTACATATTCAATTTTATATGTTGTAGTGGTATAAAACTCACATCAACAGATGCATAAATCAAAATTATGCAAAATATAAGTATTGTCAAATTCACCAAAATGAAATTTGTTGAAATGGGGTCCTAGCCTAGAGACAAACTAGGATCCTAATCAATATCATTTAGTGGAAGAAATAACCAACAGGATCCAATTTCAGTCCTAAAGGAGAGCTGGATACTATGCATGATTATTTCTTCTTTTTGTTTTTGATATGAAAATGCAAGAGTCAGGTAAAATGATGCCAAAATTGACAAGATTCAACATAAACAGACAAAGAATGAATGAAAAGCAAACATAGTAGTATATATTTGGAAATGAGATGCAGAGAGGAATCTATTACTGAAATCTAGAGTTAAAATTGCTGATCTAGTCAAGAGTTCTTTTTTGAGGATTGCTCGAGAGGTGTAGAATATTTTTGCAGGATCAATTTTCAAGATGTGGAATTCAGCCATATACCCAGAGAGAGAAACAAAGTGTTGGATGGGCTGGTAAATTGGGTTCTTGATGACTGAAAATGGAATATATTCCTATCTAGTATCTACTTTATATGCCAGTGAATTTGTATAGCTCCATGCCCAAGATAAAAAATTCAAATATGAATAGAATGGAAATGAAGTGCTCCGCAAATCTTTAATGTACTATAGACATTTCTCTAAAATCTCAAAACCTCATAATCAAATAAGATTGGAAGTAAACATCTGAGAATTTAGGTATGCAACTATGGTACAACTATTATGGTTCTATGTGCACATTGAAACACTGACATGCAAAAGAGCACTACATCAATTGTCTAGGGTTCCTACTTTCAGGTATGCCTATTAAAATGGCTCAATTGATAGACCGTTGGTTCAATGTCATTTAAACTTAATTGAAAAACCCAGTTGCATAACAAAAGAAATCTAATCGTGAGCTTTCTTCATCCTTTGTTTGCATCTCTTACACAATGTAGAAAGAGTGTTTTCAGTTTTGTATTCATTGGTTACCTATTACCCTGGCACCTTTTGAGTATGTCTTTCTAATCTAGTTAGCTTTTACTTTTTGCCCCATATTGAATTTCTCAAACCTTCAACAGATGACCCTCATTGTTCTTTGATTGTGAGACCTTCCGATCTGTTGGTCATTGCTATCCAGCTAGGAAAGGTCACAGAAAACCAGGATATATCTAACTTTATGCAAAAAGATGCGTTTATAAGCAGTGTTTAGGGCATGGCGATGTCAGCCATGTCCAATTCCCATTGATCTTATTTTTGGAGAATAATTATACTTGTGATTAAAGAATTGCTCAATTCTGGTTAATAATGTAGAGCTTTCTACAAAAGTTTGATTGGTTAGAAATTAGAATGCTCATTAGCATAGAAATGAAGTATGGTAGTATATGTTTCATTAACTGACAGTGACAAGTAAGAGAACAAGAAATTTGATAAGACACAAATTTCTGAAGGTTTTTCTTGTGTGTCAAAGATGAATTTGTATTTTTGTTTATTATGTTATGTTTGATGGCGTATTTTTACTGTTTTGGAGATGCAGGTACAAGGTAAAATATTTCTGAATGTAAATCCTACAGAACAAGCTTCAGAATGGAGACGTACAAAGGGACAGAGAGAACTTCTACCCCTACAAATTTTCTTTGCAACTGTAGAAGTAAGCTCACTGGATGCCCTGTCTGACATTTTGAGGAAACTGAAGGCTTGAATCTGTAAATATTTTCATAAGAATAGTACTCTGCCTTTCAAAGTAAAGCATTTGATCATGTATATGGAAAATATTTTAGGTTTAAGGGCTTCTCAATTTCTCCACACGTCATCCTTAGACGTGCAGCATTTATGTTATTGCTTTCATTGATGTAAAGAAAACCATGCTATATAAAATACTAGTAAAGAGACTGGATCCTTGCTAGTGCTGGTAGGAGACAGGAAAACTACTTATATCTGTAATGCCTTGAGTTTTGGTTTTTACATTAGTTGCTCTTACTGTGGATATACTTGTGATTTGTGCTTTTGAAGCTGCATAATCTGAAACTTTCAGCAGAAGATCTGTCTAAGATGGATTTAGAACATTTTGTATTTACCATAGGAATATATCAGATACACTAAATGCTTTTCAAGCTACCTTGCACATGGGTTGTAATTGTTTCACCCAAGGCTAAAGGACCCGAGAAATTGTTTTATCATTCAATGCCACAGGACGAAAGTCAGATTAAGGAACCACAATTTTCGGCACTGGCAAAAGGGTATGAACTACCACCAAATGTTGCCATCATCACACTACAGGTAACTCTTTTGTAACTGATGATTTTTACACTAATTTGTAAACAGTAAGAATAACTAGTTTCCTTATAGTTTTTGAATACACGTGTTACTGAATTGCGTAGGAACTGGAAGATGGGCAAACCTTGCTACGTTTAGCACATCTTTATGAGGTACCATACAAGCCCATAAGAACAGTCAAGTCTGAAAATTTGAAGCCTTTTTCATAGGTTATAAGCAGCTTTAGAACTCACGGTATCTTTTATTGTGAATACTCACAAACAGGCTGGTGAAAATACCAAGTTCTCGGTGCCCGCAACTGTTGATATTCATAATTTATTTTCAGGGAGAAAGGTATAACGACAGCAACTATTCTTCTGCAAGTAAATCTACTTATGTTAATACAAAATGGACCGTACATACAAGGCTTACCCCGATCTTTTAGATCTATGAATTTGAGCATTTAATTGAGCTCATTAATTTGCATATTGGTTTTGTTTAATTGAGCATACAATAGTCTCTAGATGGCATTTTCAGCATTTTCCATTAACAATATTAAATGAAATTTGAAAGAGGTGTTAACTAGGTCTATCAGGTTGTGGTCAAATAGTTGAGACACAGGTAATCATTCAGGTTTAAAGCCCAACAGACTTAGAGTTCCTTATATGTGAGCAGCTCAGTGAGTGAGGGATTGACTCAATTCCTTCATACCTGGAAAGAGAATTAGATACCTAAAAATGGGGTTGAAAGGTAAGTAAAAGATAAGTGTTACAGGAAATAAATAGATATAAGCAGAAGAAAACCATCAAACCAATAGCTTGAAGAATAGTCCACACCAGTTTACAAAATTATGAGTCATGAGGTGATGTTGGCATGCCAAAGATACATTTATTTATTTGCGGTCAGTGATAGTTCATTTCACCATATTTGAATTATAATATTAATGAAAATTTTCTTTAACAATTTTGTAGATTAAAAAGATTGTGGAGCTTAATCTCTCTGGTGTCCAAGAGAAATCAAAGATGACAACTTTGAACTGGAAAGTTGAAGGGGATACAGGTCCACCTGGCGGAGCATTTAGAAGAAATGCATTAAAAGACGGAGAACACATTGTAGAGCTCTCACCCATCGAAATAAGGACCTTCAAACTTGATTTTGATGGTTAAATGTTTTATCTTCTTAGTAACAACAATTATTAAGCCGATAGGCTTTATGTGGGAGCTTTGCTCCCAGAAATGCATTTTTCCTTTCTGATAGTTGTCAGCCCTCTCCCCGGATAGTTTCTTTTCCGGTTATAAAAAACACTTAGATTTTTCTTCCCTCTTTTTTCATTAGAAATTAGCAAAAATCGATTTGAAATAGTATGTTAGCTTGTTTTAAATATTTCTTTTCTTCTATCTTTTCCATTATAGAAATTTAAATTGTTACATATGATTTCACACTTATTTTATTTATTTAGTTGTGTTTTTTTTGTTTCATCCAATATACAAATTATTTCAGTTTTAAACTAGGTTGTTTATTAAGTCATAAGATGAAAAAAAATATTTTATTTATTTTCCAATCAATATGATTGTTGTTTTTTGTCCTAATCTTTATTTTATAATTGATTGATATTAATATAATACAAAATATTCAATTACTTGTATTTAGAAAAATTATTTGAAAATAATATTTTTCTTTTTAATTAATTATTTTAATATAATAATAAACATCTTTATAATTATTATATATTTATTTAAATAAAATTTTCTTGTCTTCAATGGCTACTACTTAATTTTTTATTTTTTTTCTGTACTTTGTAATAGGTGCACTGTATCCTTTGAAATCTTATATTAATTTATTATTTAACTATTTTGTGTGCAAACTCTTATCGGCTCTTTGTTGCATGCACAAAAGCATGCGACTCCTAGTATATCAAGTTTTAAGGATCTCGGGTGGGATCCATGATCATGAATAAATATGAAATTGGAAAATAAAGTTTCTGTTTCATTTAGAAATATATGGAAATGTGACACTTCAATTTTGAGGTCATATGAATAAACAAATGATTTGTTCAACTACAAGTACCTTCATGTTAGTCTAATATATTGCCTCTTCAAAATAAAGAAAATATAAAATAATAAATTTAGTTTTATTATTTTAGTATTGATTTTATTTATTAAAATTGATTAGCATTCATATTTATGACAAGGAGATGTAGGTCCAAACATCCCACACTAATATTTTTTTATCAATTTTTTTCTACAAATTTAAATTTGAATTGGCTTAAAGTTTAATAAAAGAATTTAAAAATACTATGTGAGGTTCCTTTGAAAAAAACTAAACTGTGTTCATACCTTAATTTAATTTTAAGCTAAAAATAAAGATATATTAAATGAAAAAATTAAGAACCTAAATAAAATAGAAGAAAAAATTAAGAATCTAAATAAAATAGGAGACACAAAAATATAAAAAGCTGAACATATTGTATCACTATTTTTAGATTGATCAAAGTTTTATTATATACATAATTAATTATGATGAATTCTTATTCATTATTTTCCAAAACACTTGTTTGGCTCAATCTTAAAGCGACCAATCTTATAAAACATACTCACATATGCATATAAATAACTACTTATTATTATTGTTATTTTTTCCATAATGCATATCTTATGAAAGTTTCACAATTTTTTTATTACATCTACTAATAAGTAACGGAACTAAATATCATGTCATATGTCATTTAGTATTTTTATCAATGGATTTTTTGTTTAAAACTTTAAATTGTTGGGGTTGATATTTTATTTAAGATAGGAAAATAGCTCATGACCTATTTTTGTTAGAGTAATAATTATTTATTCTTGCGTAAGTTCTGCTTGGACATATTAGTTATTATTTATATTTTCTAAGTGAATAGATATAACTAGTGATTAAATGGACTGTTCTACACCAATGAAAATAAAATCTATTTTATATTTCATTATAATTTTTTTCATTTGTAAAATGTAGATGCAAATTATTTAACTTTATAATATTTAGAAATTAATTTTTGATCATCCCATTGGATTGGATGAATGTGTTTGAAGTCTTATTACACGAGTGAACCAATTAAAATTTACCACGTTTTTTATTTATAGTTTTGGGGTATAATATATATTTATTCTCATCCACAAATTTTGTTCTCATATCTATACTATTAATTTTTACAATATATTATAATTTAAATAACAACTTATGCTATTATAATATATTTTTATTTTTATTCATATTTTTAAAATTTTTTAATTTTAATTTTTATTATATACTAATTATACATTAACAACTATTTATGTAAAAAAATTATGTAATTTTATTTGCTTATAATTTTTATTTTTTCTTTACAAAATATTAATATTTAAATTAAACTATATTAAATTAATATTTACTATTATTATAATAATTTTATTTTGAAAAACTTATTAAATTTAGTTTAAAAGATCAATTTATTTAAATTTATTTATTTATAATAGTTTTAATGAATTTTTTTTTTATAAAAAGTTATTACTTCTATTGTAACTATAATAATTAAAAAATTAATATTTTATTATTTTAATAATTAAAAAATTAATATATTATTCCTTCTCTTTAATTAATTTCACTATAACTAAAGGCAAGTACTTAGCACTTGTTATATAAGTATCTATTTTTTAGTTAATTGTGTGAGGTGATTGTACCTTCTATTGCATCTTATTGGTGCTTTCTTTCTGTCTTGTCTATATAGACAATTTATTATGACAGGGCTAAGCTCCCTACAAAATACACTTTTAACCAAATTTAAAACCATCTATTTTTTATGATCTGCATATTTTGTAATTGAAAACCACACAAAAAATTACAGCCATTTATTATTTCTACATCATTTATTTCTTGAGCGATGGTTTTTCATGCCTAACTTAGGTAGTTGCAAAAACATGATATTAGAGCTTGTAAGCTAGCTCTTCTTTCCATCAGTGGCATTCACCAGATGTTGAGATCTTGGCTATCGCGACTGTGTAATTCATTTGGCTTAATCCAGCATTATTCGTTTGAAGATATTATGTTTCATCCGACATTCTGCAAATATCGTTGACGTTTGAATTTTTTCAAATTTACTATTTTTCCTGAATGCCAATTTGTTCCCAGCGGCATCATATTGTTTTGATCGATCTGGGCTAGCTTTATTTGGCAGAAGACAACGATACCAATCTGCTTTCTTAACAGTGATATTTGGAAAATCACATTGCAGACATCTTGGCAAGCATTTTGTTCGATCTCCTCCTAACATTGTTAATTTTTGTAGAATTTGGCGTGGCACCATCATTGGCAACGCTGATTGCAGCAATATTCTGCTACATTTTCAAAGATACTGAGGATTTGGTGCACATATCATCATAAATGATGATCATTTTCATTTGATTGAGGCGTTTTCCATTTCATCAGGTTCATTTTAGCCAACGCACATGACTTTTGCAGCAATTCTTCTCCATCTTCAGGCGGTGGAACCTTCTTTTGAGCAACGATACATATCTTGTTTGCTGCATCATATTATCTGCAATTTGCTTTTCCCTTGTTGTGGGCTCACATAGATTTTGGGGTTTCTTTCATCCCATTTATTGCATTTTGCTGTGGACTATATAATTCTTGCAAATTTATTTGGCTATGGTTTGGTCTTTTGCTATGAAGAGCATGTGTGTGTGGGCCTGTTGTGGGAGCACTGAGAAGTTCCTTGGGACGTTTTATCCTATATTTACTCTGTAGGATGTTTTGAGGACTTCATATAGCTCGACGCCCTCAGATAGCATTGTAAGTTTACGCTCACAAGTTCTTGGTCTACTTGGCATGGTTGACTCTGCTCGTGTGGTGAGTTTCATGATTTGAAGGAGATTGCTATCCAGACCCCAATAACTCAATAACCCATTGAGCTATTATCCCCTATCCAGGCCCCAAATTTTTGCTCGCCACACCCCATTGTCAACGACAAATCAAGTTTTCTGGCTTGATTTTTTTTTGGCTATATTATCATTTTGGGAGATTTTAGTATGATGGTCTGATTTTTTTTTCAAGAATTATTGTAGTTGTAATGGTTTTTCTTTGAGGGGGAACTATAAGCAATGGAATAATTTCATCAAGCATCTTAGTGAATTTCATTTATTGCTATATTTATATAATATTATTCATGTTTTTGGCACACCTTGTGAGAATATTATTTAGAAAGGCTATAGGGCTCAAGTCTTTAGACTTATTTTTGATCATATAGATGATCTTTTGGAGTCACTTATCCATTTTGAGTGCCCACATGCTCTTTGAACTTGCATTCTAGAGTTATATGGAGATCATGATACTCTGTCATCACTTGATGATCTTTTTTTTCTGATTCTAATGTGCCTCTTCATTCTTTAGAGATGATAACACCATTTTTGTGAGCCTTTGGAGATTTTTATTTGCCAGACATTGGCTCATTATTTGTGGAGTCTTACATTTCAGATTTGCAAGATACATTTGAGGGTTTATCTCTCCTAATTGATGGTTGTTGTGACACATCAATTGTTTAATGTTAGTAGATTTCCACAATCCATGAAGCTTTTGTTGGATACAATTGTCTGAAGGAGATTGTTGGATTAATTGTGTGTTGTCTTTGATGTCACACAAATGTCATATCACTTATCATGCTCAGTCGGTCAGCAAAGTAGTTCCTAGTGTCTACCGAGCTTAGTCGGTCAGCTAAGCAATTCTCAGTGTCTACTGAGCTCAGTCGGTCAGCAAGGCAGTTTTCTGTGTTTACCAAGATCACTTGGTCATCAAAGGAAATCTTTTCAGGATTAGTGTTTACCGAGCAAGGTCGGCCCAGTAAAGAATTTTGTTTGTTTATTCATCCGACTGTGGTAATGTTTAGTAATGTTTGTAATGATTATTAGTGCCGACTTGACAATGTGAATGGACAATCCGAATGGTATATATAGAAGGTCAAGTTGTGAATTAAAAGAGTGTGCAAGTGGAAAAGAAGGAAAGTGTGAGCGAATTTTGAAGGATGGTTAGATATCCTTGAGGAGCAGTAGAGATATATTTGATCAAGAAGGATCTAGTGAAGCAGAACAAAGATCTATAATCAGCAAATCAGTTGCATCATTATTTAGGTCATTTCATTGTTACTTTCTCACCATTGTAGCAGTGATTTCAAAATCTTTTAACAGAGTTGGTTTAACAGCCATTTTGTAAATCCTCTAACAAGGTGACAGTTCTATTGAATTATTTCAAAGACCTCTTACAAGGCCACTCCTAACAGGGTGATTAAATCCTCTAACAAGGTCACACCTAACAGTGTGTTTTGTAACCTTTAACCGGGTTGGCTCCTAACAGGGCTCACTTCAGAAGAGTGAAAAACAATACTAGTTACATTGGTGGTTTTTCCCATATTGGGTTTCCACGTTAAATCTGGTGTCTCTTGTGTTCATGTTATTTTTTTTATGCATGCATGTTAATCACTGATGAATACTTAAAAACAGTTATAATTAATACTCTCTGCAATAACCGAGTTTCAGCATTTCTCTGTATGTTTACCAAGTGACAATAGTAAATGAATTAATAAGACATCTAAGGGATCTGTGGTAATATTTTTGTGGTTAAATGATTCACCCCCCCCTCTCAGTTACTCCATCTATATTTCCAACAGCTTTAATTGCTACTACTTCTGGATCCAAATGTAGTAGCTCAATTAAAACATCAATTGTTACTTCATGTTTGTTTTTGGGCTTGTTCAACATCATTTTCTAGTGGTTCCTAGTTTGTTATCTTCTACAATGATTGAGCATGTACTTGATTGGTTTGTGGCATCATCTTCCAAGGTCTTAGTTACACATGAGTATATTTTAGAGACATCATCATCTTACTTATGGCTTCCACTTGCTAATTTTGATCCAGAATAGGAAGCACTCCTACATTTGCACTTAGTTCATCTTCTTCCCAAAGTGGGAAATGTTGTTCATGGGCATTGGACTATTCTTTATCTTCAAGCACTCACCATCTCTACAAGACATTGTTCATAATGGGGGGCTACATTGTCTCCTTCCTTCCTTCCTATGGGAGGGTCATTGATTATATAGACATGATGTATGTAGTCCTTGTTGGGTATGATCAATTCCTCCATCCATGCATCTTGTTTCTTTTCTTTTTTGGAGAGGAGATTTTTCCAATGTGGTTTTCTCCTTTTCTTTACTTTGTGAGAGATTCATTGGATTGCATTTGCATTGTACATGGGTACCTAAAATGGCCTAGTTTCTAGGAGCCATCTTGCATCTTGCTCATCTTGCATAATCTTCTCCCTAAGTTGCACATACGGGGGGGTGTTAGAGTAAATTATTATTTACTCTTTCTTAAGTTCTACTAGGAAATATTAGTTATCTTTTTATATTTGTGAGTAGGTATAGTTTATTATTATTATTATTTTATTACCTTCTTTTTAATTAATTGTCTTAGGTGGTTATACTTACCCTCACACCTCAGTGGTTCTCTCTTTCTCAATCTTTCCTATATAAGCATAGCTTATGTATATTATTTGACATCCTAATATCATTTCGTGGTAAAATATGTCATTTCTATTTGTTTGATGTAGTAGTCTTTCATCCTAGCTTTGGATGTTGCAAACTCTAACAATTTTGACCGATATTTTTTCAATATGGTTCTGATTATATTAGATCCCTTTGAGTACCTATTTCCTCAAAAATCATGCATTATATTAGCACACAATCCTTAGTCTTCTAATTTTACTTGTTCTATTGTCCAAGATACAAGAGGAACATGATCCTATCCTCAAGACAAGACTGCACATGCTTTATATATTTTAATATACACCTTTTAGTACAAAAGAAAATAGAATAATAGAATGATAAAGATCTCTTCAAGTTGGAAGGGGAAGCACCTTGCAACAAAAATAAAAATAAAAATCCTAAAAACTTAAGGATATGACCTCAAGTTTTTTACAATATTTACAACTTAATTTAGCAAATTTGAACATATGGTGCTTCTTATTCCCTTTCCCATATGACCAAAGGAAGTCTTTGATAAGCTTTTGAATATATTGGAATTGATAATTAGCAAATAGCTCGGCTTAGGAGTAATAGATATTGTAAGATGGAAAGATCTTTTTGTAGATTTGAGATCTCCCAGGTAAAGAGAGGTAGTGCTTATTCTATTTCTTGAGCTTTTTTATCAATCTTACCTTTCGCCCATTCCTACATTTCTGCTATGTTAGGCTTAATAGAAAGGGGATTCCAAGGTATATGGTTTGGTGCTTGGGTCCTCCCCATGCAATAGAAAATTTGTTAAACCACTCCGGGGGGTGTTCTTCCCAGCTAAGCATAATAGACTTGGGGAGGGAGATCTTGTTACCAAAAGAAACACAAAATAGTTCTAGTTTTCTCATAAGGTTGTTAATGTTGTCTTCATTCAATTGAACAAGGAATGTGGTATAATCTGCAAATTGAAAATTAGACAGATCATCTCCATTAGGAAGGTCAATAGACGTCACATTCCTAGAGAGAGAATTGTTCCTCAAAATATAGAACAAAGCATTGGCCACAATGACAAATAGAGCAAGAGCCAAAGGGAACCCTTGCCTAATAGATCTTGAAAGTATAATTTTTTCTAACATAGCTCCATTAACTTCCAGAACTACTCTCGTATCAGTCACTAAGGTTGTGGTGAGTTTAATGAATAGACATGGAAAACCCAATCCTTCCATCATTAGTAGGATAAAATGCCATTCAATTCTATTATAATCCTTCTCAAAGTCTATCAAAAGCATTATTGCATTATGACCTGATTCTTTGGCCTAGTTCATCGCTTCCCAACATGATAGTAGATTTTCCAAGATATATTTGCCTTTAACAAATCACGCTTGAGTGGGATTCACAATATTTGGTAACATATTTTCTAGCCTCTTAGCAAGGATTTTGGCTAGAATTTTATAGGAGACATTCAACAAGGTCATAGGTCTCCAATTTTTTATTAGTGTCATATCCCCTTCCTTGGGTATAAGCTTTATCAGACTAATGTTGGGCCTTGTACTTTACTTGCATAAGCATTGATAACAACATTTGTAGACACTACTATTTGTAGAGATATTATGTTTAGACTTATGATCCTTATTGAAAATTGTGATGTTATAATATATAGGGTTGATCAACTCTTGTAGTGAGCTACATGATCTACATGCTCACAAATTTTTAAAGATTGAACTATATATTTGTTTCAAGATTTTCTTAAATTGATTTTTCATTTTACTAAGATATACATCCTTTCTTCTCATATAATTCATCTTGTCTCATGTTTCGCCATTTCACATCTTGAAGCATTGATCATCATGGATCATCCTTACAGAGGTCAAATGACTATTGTGAGTGTGTATATATTACATTAACTTTGTATCTATTGTGAGTGTGTATATATTACATTAACTTTGTATCTCTCAATCCACTATAGTGGCTAAGTAATGTTCAAAGTAATCTTCTGTATTTCTTAAGGAGAATCGAACGACATGTCACAGGAGGATTTAGTTACTTTCACATCATACCATTATATATTAATTAAAGATGCTTGTAAACATTACTTTAACAACAATGCTTGCTTCAGTACACTTAAAAATGATTATCATTAGTTCACTAACAGATTAATTTAATCAAATTTTATGATCACATAAAAGACAACACGATCGTGAACACATCAAATATAATTCATATATTACACATTGCAAAATATATACGTACCGAGTTCAACTCATTTATACTATTTGAAATCTAATTTTCTATATCCAGGCATTCAAAAGATATTCACCTCAACCAACAAACTAATACATAAAGTTCTGCAATATTCAAAAGTTTGGGAGCCCGAGACTATATGACGCCTCTTCTATATATTTGGAGACTAACACATACTACTTGCCTCTAATCGGCTTATTATATCCAGGAATATATAATAGCCCTTCACAGGGAAACATCTTGTAAATTGAGAGGCGACCCAAAAAATAAACAATTTTATGAAAAACAATATTCTTTATTGCAATCTTTCAATGAATTACATGGCAGCTTGAAAAATAATACAGAGGCTGCATATTTATTGAAAAAAAACTTTAGAAAAAACTTCTAAAAACATAAATTATAGATAAAAACATGCTTTATTTAATAAAGGGGACTTATCTCAAAACTCCAACCTTGCATGAGAGTCATGCATTATTTTGCAATAAAAAACCACTTTCTAAATAAAACTAAAAAAACTAAAGATGAATTAAAACTACAAAAACTCCATATTTCCATGAGGATCATTATCCTAAGAGTATCATCCATATACATACTCCCTTTTGATGCATAAAGGACTCACAATTTGATTGCAAAGTACTAGAAACTGATTTTTTGCTATTGCCTTGGTTGAGATATTAGCTAGTTGATCTTGAGTACTAATGTGTTCCAATTCAACCTCCTTCTTTTGCACTAAGTCATAGACGAAACGATATCTTAGATAAAAATTCTTAGTTCTACTATGATGAACTTATGTTTTGGCTAACTTGAAGGAACTTACATTGTCACAAAACATCATAGTAAGTTGAAGCTACTTTTCTCCAATTTCTTCAAGAACCTTTCACAACCAAAGAGCTTGTGTACTTGCTAAAGTGATTTCCACATATTCTACTTCTGTGGATGAGAGAGAAACAATATTTTATTTTTTCGAACTCCATGTTATCAAACCATAACCAAAAGAAAAACAATTATTGGATACATAGAGTGAATCTTTAGTCCCTATGTTTGCTGACTTCTATTCCTTCAAATCCATCCTTTCACTCAGCCAACTCTTCCATTTTTCATCCCTGTCCATGTTTTCATCTCTCCTTCATAGGAGCCTTTATTGATCACGTGCTTGCCAAACATACCACCTTTTTCCACTCTAATGAACATGTTGCATACATAGGTCGTGTCTAGTGCAATTATGTCCACTTAGTCTATACCACCTCTATCCCCTAACTATCATCCTAGATTTCCCAAGGTGTTGAGGCAAACTATAGTAGATCAGGGAGTCTCCCATCCATCCTTTAAAAAAAAGTTTGCGTAAGGCCAGGCTATACCTAAGTTTCATCACCACAAGTTTTCTCTCGTAGATTCTCTTCCAATTTTTGTTCTTGCAATGGAGAGTGAGTGCACAAAGATGGGGGACCAAAACTATGCCACTCATCTTTTTGGTCCACCCAAAAGTATAAGGTAGATGCTGTATATGGAGTACACCATATATAGTATGCATTATATGGCTGAGAAGCCAAGACATGCGGCTTGACAGTTCCAAGCCATATGGCGCATGCCATATTAAGAAAAAAAACATAAATTCAAAATTTATAACCCTAGGTGACTATTTTGTATTGCACTCGTGACTTGGAGGAAAAAAATTCCATTTAGGAAGGGCGTACACAGTTTGAAGGCCAATATTTTGTTTGATTGTGTGTTTTCTCATCCCATAAATATTGCTAAGACATTGAGGAGGTCGAAGAGGTGAGTTATTTTACAATTTTAGCTTCTTCTTTTGTTAAATACATGTTTAATTAAGGTTTTAATTAATTTTTGTTTATACTTTTAGCAAATGCAAGTCCACCTCCAGAAACTCCTCAGCCACCTCTAGAGAATCCTCCACCTCCTCATGATGAAACTAATGAAGAAAATCCACCTCAACCTCCTCCACCAATTGAAAAACATCACCAAAGACACAAAAATCTCTTAAACCAAATAGAAAACAATAAAACTCAATTAGAGTCTTTGATTGGAAGGCTGAAACAATCCATAGGAACAAATCTAGAAAGGGCATCACTTGCAACCTCATTGGAATTAATTTTGACCCACGTATGTGATGTTATTGGGAAATTAAATATATGGTCAACCAAAAGAGATTAGAAAAAATAATACTATGCAAACAAATTATCATATGCAGATATAACAAATAAAAATAAAACCAAAGATGACATTTGCAAGCTCTTTATAAATCCTAAAATAGATGAAACTCTTAGAACTAATTTTAGGAGGTTTTCAATCCATTAGTGCTAGCATAAAGATATATAAAAGAAATTTTGGGATAGATGGTGGATGATTTTTGATAGCCCTCCCTATAAAAATTGCGAGGTTCCATTATATTTATTGAGGAAACTCTATTGTGAGTTTCTCCTCAATGAGGCTCCAAATTATTTTGATTTGTAAGATTCTCAGGGTAGACGTGTGGGGTCATCACATGATAGATTGGGGGCACAACGTGACCCTAGCATAGTTAGGAGGCCCACTGGAAAACCACATGTTGAGCACGTTAATATTCCTTGTGTTGTGAAGGAACATGTTGAGGTGGACACACTAGGCACGATTAGTGCGCTTACACATACTCTCATATAGTGTGTCACTCATTTTGATGAAGGGTGCTCCCCTTAATACCACAAACACATAACAGAAACAGAGAAACAACAACAATTTGAAAGAACAAAAAATGGGCTTATTATTATCTCCACAAGTGTGGAATTACAAATTTTAGAATTACAATATCATGTAGGACAAAGCCTCGAATAATTACCCCGAACTGTCCTAGAAAACATTACGGGCCTTCCTTATATAGACAATTTTCCACCGCCTGAGAAGGTTCCATAATTTTATCCCTTAAGGCTGACTACCCCTAGAATTATTTTATTTTTCATAATTATTACATTAGGGTCAGCTCAAAATAATTACAAATTATATTTTTAGATAGCCCAACTTCTGGAGGCCATAAAATTTTAACCGTAGATCTGTTTGGCTATTATAACCACTTTTAGGAAATGGCAGGACCTGATCTATAGTCGGGGTTCAATCACAATTCAGAGCCTCTAAGGCCTTCAAAATTGAGCTCAAAGATTTTGTACCAAAAAACCTCAATAACTTCACCAATACAGATGATATGGCAATGAAACTCAACCGGTAGGTTGATATGACTAAGGTGAACCTCCACCTATGAAATCTGAATATTCCAAGCTCATATGACCAACTTACTAGGTAAGTGCACAAAGATGGGGGACCGAAAAGGGGGTATAAGATGCCACTTTTTTCCTGAAATCAACAAACTTTGAACTTCAACAAGAAATTGAATATAGTTAGACTCAAAATTTTAAGATGTGATAAGAACAAGAGTTGTAATACTCTAAATCTAGTTCCTAAACTACTAATTTATTTTGAAAATGGTGTAGATTAAGACCCTCAAAAAGGGGGAGCACAAAACGTGGTCCTATTTTTTATGAAAAAACATAACATAACATCTGGTGTGCTCCCCCTAAAATGTTAACCTTTTTTTTGAATTTTTTAAATCGCTCCAATGAGAAGTTAGCTAACACCATGTAGTTTATCTTGAACTTTTTTGCTAATTTTTTGATGAATGTATAATTTTTTATGAATTTACGAAGTGCACACATCCTGAAAATGTGAAATTTTTGTGTGCTCCCCCTAGAAATCATTTAAAACTAATCGAATATCAAATTTTCTTTCTTTTTAAAGTGTGTAGAATGGAGTCTAGTTTTTAAAAATGTAACTTATTGCAAAATTCAACGAACGAGCCAAAATCTATGCCCAAAATACTACACGTTGGTTTTTGACAAAAATCGGACATACATGCAAAAGAAATTAGAGATGAAAAACTTAACATAATCAGAATTCAAAATAAATTATATGGTTAGATAGCTAACAGAGAGATCTACAATATCACGTCATCTGATTTTAACGTTATTGAGCCACGAGTAAACCTGACGAGGAGCACACAAAAAAAGATGTCATTTTTTTTGTATGTCTATTGGAAAACACATCTCAGGCCTATTTGAATCCTCCAAGCCTTTGGGTTGGATATCCAAGGCAAATCCAAGCCTTAGGCTTGGTGGATTCCAATTTCTTACAAAGCGCATGTGCGCTATAATGTGTGCACGCTATAATGCACGCACACTATTCAAATCTATGACTTGCATAGGGTGCATGTGCCCTATTCAAGTCATAGATTTGAATAGTGAGAGAGAAAGAGTAAGAAGGTGGCGGGGGCTGAGAGAAGAAGAGAGTGAGAAGGTGAGAAGGATAGGGGAGAGAGAGAGAGAGAGAGAGCTTGGGAAAGATAGAGGGAGAGAGGGTAGGAAGGTGGGAGAGAGTGTGAGAGAGAGACTGAGAGAGGGAGATGAAAGAGGATGACAAGACTATCTCTCTCTCTCTCTCACCACTTTTGTGTTTCTTGCATAGGGTGCACGTGCTATATGGCACTCACGCTATGCAAGACTATACATTACACTTTTCTAGTTTTGCATAGGGCACACGCGCTATAGCGCACTCGCGCTATGCAAGACTAAAATAAATGGTCTTATTTGTTAGAGATCTCGTGAAAGAGGCCCACTTTTTCTGTAGACTATTTGATTTCTATGTTTTATCTGACAAATATTTAATTTTCATGGTATTGAAGGTGACAAAGAAGCATATTCTATCAATTTGCACCACCTTTTTGTTTAAAAATCAATATCAAATTGTGAAAGTCAATCGTTCTTCACCGAAATTTATCGATTGAGGTAAGTTTTTTAATTTTCTACATGTGAAATGTGAATAAAGAGTCTTTTGGTATATAATTGGTATGATATATACTTGTTCAATATATAATTTGATATAATTGTAATAAACTTATATTATAATTTGTCATATTGTAAGAGATTTATATTATATTTTTAAAATTGTAATTAATTCATATGTAGAAATCATCATCATGCTGAGGAAACAAGCAAAGACTTTAACACTGGAAGAGCATGAAAGAGACAAAGAGAAGACAACTTATAAATGTACTTACTCCCTTGACCCCAAAGCAAGAAACAGTCTTCTACAAGGTTTCAAAACAAAAGATTCTCAAGTTTTTAAGGTCTCAACCCCTACCCATTCTTCTAGCCACCAAACCCTTACTTCTAGGGTCATTTATGTAGGACCTGCACAAAACCCAGTCTTTGTCAAGAACACCAATTAATAACTTTGCCTTATTAACAAATAAAATACTAAAATAATTGCATGGAAAGTTTTGCAGAGAATGTTTGTTTATTCAATGAACACCATTTGAAAAATGGTTCTTTACACACACCAACTCCACATACTTGTCTCCAAACTTGTGGATCCATCATGAAATAGACTCAAACTCCAAAAAAAACTGATATCAACCATATAACTAACTATAAATATGATGTAGAGGTGGGAATGGTGGACTTGTTCTGCAAGTTGAGGGACTTCACAAGCTATCCAAACACAAGACCAACTAGGTCTTCTCTAGGGTTATTCCCTTTGATCCAATGCAAGCTTCACCAAATTAGAGTGCACAAGTGAACTATGGATCCACCACCCACTCTACACCATTGAAAACATCTTCAATGTCCCTCAATAAGTAATTGGAACCATCCAAGAAAGTCTATCAACTAAGAATCCCAAACAGGGTGCTAACTATGCCTATTTCCCTTGTAGCTCTATCTAGTCAGTGTTTCAAGGTTTTTTCCATAACTTCCCAAAACACTAGGAAAAAAAATTACATATCTGGATACCCTTTTGGGAGTTACACAACATATCCCAAAACCAACTATGACTCCTTTGGACCATATATACAAACAATTGCTAGTGTACAAGATTTTACCCCTCCAATAGGTCTCCAAATACAAAGAAACTACTAGATCCTCACACACCCAAAATTTCACAACCCAAAATAGAGTTTAAAAATAATCCCAAACAAATGATTTTCCATTTTTCAAGATGATCCAACAATATTTTCTACCCAAACCTCAAAACCCTCTATTTGAGGCCTTCACATCAAGGGTTTTCTCAAAGTGATCCCTCCAATCACTTTCCAACCAAACTAATGGTTGATACACCATGGATTCATCATATTATGGCCTTATATGCTATAAAACATAGTCCTCATGTGGACAAAACACTTAGACCTTGACTGGTCCAAGGGCTAGTGACCCTTTAATCAACATTTCCATGCAATCAGTGACCTCTCCTTCACAACCCTGTTCATCCCTGCAAATAAAAATTTATTTAAAGCATTTAATACAAAAAAAAATTCCTCTCTACATCCCCTACCATCCATGGTAGTGAGGGATCATACCCATTCACCATTGTCTCAACACAAATGACTGTTACATACCCTGACTGTATAGGGACAGTCAATAAGAACAGGGATCAAAACACTTTTAAACTCCATAAAAACTATTCAAAACCAAAGAGGAACAAATAACCATCATAGTACTAATCCATTCCAACCATTCTTTCCATGAAAGAAGAATCCAAGAACACAAACATCAGGACCATGTCCTCACAGGCAAAAAAAGGACTGTTGCCAGTAAATTAAATTTTTATTGATACAAAATACTTTTACATGGCTTAATTGTGTCTTCCATGCCACCTATATCCCCATAAATCTTCTCTAAAACTCACGCTCATGCTATCAAATAACCTATACACCAACTGGTTAACTACTTGTAACTGTCCCTTAACCAGTAAAAATCAAGTAGTGACTGATTAAAAACTTTAGTTTATGTTTTCAATTTGACAACAAAGTTGTCAATTCAAAAACTTCTCATCCTTTGTCTTGATATTAATTCTCCAATGTATTTTTAGGTTCCTTCCTTTATTCTAAAGCCTAAAACCCTTATTAAAACCCCTCATGTAGCCTTTAAGGCCTTATTTTGCCAATATGGGCAAATTACACAATTTTGCACCTTGAGTGCTTTTACATCATTTTTATGGCTCTAGTAAAAATTTTACATTTATTTGGACCTTTATAGGTCATCACCCCAATTCTACTAACCTAGGATCAATCTAATCACCCCTAGTGACCCCTAGGTACACTTAGCCCTTACAAAATGCCATTAAGGCTTACATGTCATGATCCTTTACAAAGGATTATCAATTAATACAAATAACATATCAAATGACAAAATAAGGTCTTATTACAATCAAATGACCCAAGTTGGTCATGTTTACCATCCAATCCATCCAAAGCCTTCCAGTGACCCTGGTGTACTTCTGAGGTCTTATCCTTGACCTTGGTGCTCCTACAATCTAATAACAGTCACAAACCTTATAGGTTATTAACCTTCACATAATTTGTTGGATCACTCAAGTCACCTAAAGGTTACATATTTAGCTCTCATTCCATTTAATGTCTTACATGACATTATTGCTAATCCCATTAACCAATGATCATAATCTAGGTCTTCTCCCAATGCACCTAGAGCCTCCAATATGTCAAATCTTCCAACAAGTCTTCCACCCTAGTTCTAACTTCTTAGAACACCTTAACATGGTCCATATGCCATGTTCCACAATCCCTCAAAGTTTGGTCAAGTGATCTTCAACCCAATCCACTCCATTAGCCTTCTAGGCTAGTAGCCCTCACTAGTCACAAATCAGCCTTTTTCTCCCAATCCTCCCAAACAAATAAAGGAAATCTTGACTGTTTTAGATACCCTTTTGGGTTCTATAAATCCTACCCAAACCCCAAGATAGACTCCTTTGGACCATCTAGTAGATCCAATACCCTAGCAGTCACCAACTAGGCCTAATTCCATCCCCATTACAAAGAAACTCATAGAAATATTCACTCCCCAACCTCCCAACCAAGAAATAGTCTTTCATAAGGTTTAAAAATAAAATATTTTCAAGTTTTTAAGGTCTCAACACCTACAAGCCTACAAGCCTAAAGGGCTAATGGTGTGGTTTGTATGGAAGAAATGGTGCAGGGCACCCTAATGAAGACAGGAGGGTCACTTGGGTAACTAATTAGTTTGAAGAAGATACAAGACTTATAAGGTCTTTGTAATTTTTTAACATGGCTACTAAGCCATTTTATGTAATCATTTGATCCATGAAGGATGGAAAACTTGTAATAATGCACTTGGTGCACATATTGATGTAACAACTAATTACTAAAGGAGGGAAAAGCCTAAAATAAGGTTAGTTTGTGTTGTTAGCAGTTCCAACTGATTTGGATTAGTTGAGGAGGTTGATAGTACTTTATTTAAATGCTTGGAGGTCTGCTATTTTAGATGGTACAAACTGGAAGCAAGAGTTGTACGGACTTTGTCTTTTTTGAGCAATAAAATTTAGTTTTCTTGCAATTTCTGATAGTTTTTGAATGTATCATTGAAATCCATAATTGTGCATGGTTGAGATACATCGTAAACACCTCTTTTGAATCAATTTTATAGTAGTTTCATTGATTTGGTGCATTTCCTTTTGACTGGTCTCAAATAGTGCTGGGAATTTTCTTGTTTTAAGATGTAAATGGAATGATTCATCCCCGTTTTGTAATTACATGCACTTGGGGATGGATCCAATCAATGTATTATAGAATTATAACAATTTGAATGCAGGAATGAGAAGGATTTTGCAGGCGGGCATTGATTGGATGAGTTGTTGGGGTTGAGGAGTGACCAAGGGTCATTGAAATGAAGCCATAAGTATAGCAGTGGAGAATCGAGCCCTTGGAGGAGGTCATTTTATGATTGAATCTGTCTAAGGATGGTATAAGAATGGTGGAACAACTTTCATTTGGTTGGTATGGTATTGGGAGGTCATACATTGAGAGAGCCCTAGTTTATATGGGTTTTTAAGACCAATTTGGGGCTTTCATATCCAAAAGTGTCATAGAGTCAAATTGATGATATATTATTCTAATTAGATCCATTTCATAGGACTATTGAAGAGGGAAAGGTCTGGGATATTACCCATGATAGGGTTCCTTTGTTAAATGGGTGAATTATGCCTCTAGAAAAATGGAATCAACAATTTTAAAATAGTTTGTCTCAAAATAATTTGGGTCACATTTGGGATATATTTTAAAACTTCCAAAAGGGTATCCAGATCACTAATTATTTTTTGAAGTCTTTTGGGAATATGTGGAGAAAAATGCCATTTTATGAATGGTGAAGGTTACTAGGAGCAGTCCTAGAATGACAGTTTGAGAATTTGTTGCCAACCAATGCAAGTGCATTGGGTGAAGCCTAGATAGTGGATCCTTATGAAGGATGTTTGATGTGAGAAGATTGTCTCACTTGTTACTAATTGTTCTTGTATTTCTATAAGGGTATGGGTTCAGAGTGTCTTACACACCACCTTTGCATCACATTCATATTCTAATAAAGTATAAATCATATAGTAACAATATACATCAATAAACATACAAGCATAACTATAAGGCATGGGAAATTTATAAATCATAAGACATCCACCTAAACATAAATTAGTATACATCAATACACCAAACACATGAATTGCATACCTAAAACATAAAAAATATATATTCGTAGGGCATGAAGCCAAATATATATGTCCAATAATGGCATACATCAAATATATTTAATATAGTTAAATTGGTTTCCTCAAAGCCAAATGGATGTACAACGTGTCACTTATACAATATACAAAAAATATGTCCACTAATGCCATATAGGCATACAATCTATATCCCTAATCTAGTCCTTTCCCGCCAAGGAAAGAAAAGAAATCCTGAGCTGTCTTCGATCGTCATGTCGATGGAGATGCATTGGATGTTGTAGTCTTCTGAGTGCGCTCACTAGTCCTCTTGTCTAGACTCTTCTACAACTTGAGCTGATACAAAAATTATTTAAGCATCAATAACTAATATACATCAAAATTGAATTATACAATGACATAAAATAGATTATTTGCTTACTGCTAGCAAATAGTCACTATGTACATCCACAGAAGGCACATGCTAATGATTTGGAGTAATAAGTCCCTACAAAAATGATCAAAATAATAATTAACATACATACATGAATATCATTATAAAATTCAATACAAACTATTAAAATAACAATTAAAATTAAGTGATCTCTTTCATACCTCAGTTAGTGCTTCAGAACTAGCTACTACTGCAGCTACTCCATGATCCAAAGTGTATCATCTTAAAAGGGAAGCACTTCCATGATAAGAGTGTTTAGCCCTCTGAGTGACTGGTTTGGGGTCATGTTAAACACCTTGATCGGGTCTTTTCATGTATCTGGCTTTCTCCCCCCATTCTGTTTCTCTCTCCACATGATTTCACTTTATTTTTGTTTTTCCTAGCACTTTGGATTAAGGTCTTGAGGTTTTTGACCTCAAGGTCAAAGATGACCTTGAGGGTCAATGATGACCTTGACCCTGACCTAGGTTAGGGATGACCTTAACCCTGACCTAGGTCAGGATCTACCTCGTCCTTGACCCAAGGTTCAAATTTCAGGTTCCCATGATTTTTGAAAGTCGGGTTTTAGAAATATTTGTTTTCCCATTTTCGGGTTGACCATTTCGGGTTTTGGAATGGTAAATCCTTAAATTGCATTTAATATGGGTCCATTTCTAGGGGTTAAGGTTAATTGGGATTTAATTCCCCAATGTTGGCCTTCTCTAGAGGATTGTGCCCTAGATCACTATAAAAGGAAGCCTTCCTCTCTCATTTTCACATCCACTTTTCATGATCAAAGCTCTCAATTGCAAGCAAGCAAGAAGGAGAAGGAAATAAAGAAAGCATTTATTCATCCTCAAGCCAAGCATTCAAGCATTCATCAAGGAGATCCATTGTTATCCATTGAAGGATTCAATCTCTTTGGAGCCCCCTTGAAGATTTCTCCATCCACATTCATCCAAGCCTCCTCATATGCAAAGATCCATTCAAGATTGGTGTTGAAGATCAAATGCCATTGATTTGAGACATCCTACATTCATTCTACATTCATCCATTGGAGCATCCCTACTTGTGGATTTGAGGATCTAAATCCTCTACAAGGACTTCAACATAAGCAAGGTGAATTGTTTCATTTACTTTGTTTATGCACATTACAATTTCAATTCAATTTCAAGGTTAATTCCTAAATTGGGGTTTGACCAAGGCAAACCCCCCATTCAAACAACAAAAACCCTCTTTTTATTGTAGGTACAGGTGTAGAACTGCAGATCTAAGTGTGGATTTGGATACCCTTTTCGGTGAACTTTTGAGATCTATGAACAAAGTCAAGAATGACCTTCAAAATCCTAAAGTAGTCTTTGATCTTTTATTGGGGTCAAAGACTATCGGGGTCAAAGACTACCTACTATCGGAAAGATAAAAGTTTTATGGGTTTTCTTCATCTCGGCATTTCCAGTTCGAAACAAGTTGCAAAATTGCCTAAAATTGTACACAGACATTAGAAATCAACATTTTCCAGATCTACCCTATTTTGAGGTTTGTATTTATCTTTCAATTATTTCAGATTTCAAGCATATACTCTTCATAGGGAAATATAAGGTTTCCTCCTTCATTCATATTCTCCATAGATTGATTCTTCTATGTATTAACCTTTTGGTTGATCAATTTGGATCTCTCCTTTGGGAATTTGGATTTAGAAGTAGATATCATATTTCTCCCATTCCATTTTGGCACCCACATACTACCATTTTACATCCTATTCATTTTGGTGAACTTGACATATTTACTCTCCTTTCTTTTGTGGAATTAGATGCCCTATTGTGTTTTGTGGTGTTAGATTTCCTTTTATCTTGTTGGTATTAGATTTCTCTTTTATGTTAAATCTTGCATGCTAATTAGATTTCAAAAATACAAAAAAATTGCAAACTTTCTTTCAAAATACAAAAATATTCATGCTTTATGTGTTCTTAGTTTAGTTCATTTACATTGCATTGGTTTATGAGCTTTACTACTTCTAGTCCTACTTATAAATATTGCCCAAAAATTCCCTGTCGTTCACTTTGGACCATAGTCCTATTTTCCAATGAAATGCTCAAGTGTCGAAAACCCAGTGTGTTTTCGACCTCCTCCCTGCAGGCTCAGGATGTTTTCTGCCTTTTGGTCTGAAATCCCAGTGTGTTTTCGATCTCCACTCTAAAAGTTCGGTGAGTTTTTGACCTTCTTTTGAAAATCCTCTATGTTTTCGACATCCTTTGTGTTTTGACCCTAAGCACACAATTCTGATCAGGCAGGTCCTAGTGCCTAAGGCCGTGCCAGTGCAGAAAAGATCCAACGGTTGTCGCATAATCACATGGGATCTTCTGATCCCATGAGATCATATGAGAACCATTGATGCAGTGTAAAGCAAAGGATCGACAGTCAAGACAAGCGGCCAATGGTCATCAATTAGCATCACACAGTTGGTCGCATTATCGCATGGGCCTTCCTAGCCGCATGCGATCATGCGACAAGCAGTAAGCGATCAAACCACAACGCGGTAGCGGTCAGTGACTAACACCTTATGGTTGGTCGCATGATCGCATGGGCTCTTCCAAGCCCATGTGACCATGCGACAAACCGTCAACGGTTCTAGTTTTCTTAGCAAGGTGGTGGTCAGCAGGGGTTTGGTGGATAGTGTGGCCAACGGTCATCGCGTAGCATCATGTGGTTGGTTGCATGATCACATGGGCTCTTCCGAGCCCATGCGACCATGCGACAAACCGTCAGTGGTTAGCATGCTTTCAGGCAGTGTTGCTGTGGGTCCGTGCTGGGGTGCCGAGGTGTTTGCTGATGTGGAGGTCAGACCGAACGAGGGAGTGACACGTGGCGGTTCTGGGCTCAGGGTTGGAAAGCTTTGCGCAGTTGCATAGTTGGAGGTGGGCTCGGTTCTATGTTCGATCAGGTAATCTCACAATAAAAAGAAGAATATTCTTTCTATCTGGTGATTACGAGACTTCCTTTAGTTGGGTAATCTCCTGACGGAAGGGAATATGCCAAAAGTTTTTTGAGATTTAGCGACTGCCGTTGGATGAAGCAAGGATCAACGGTTTTTGCGTGGTCACTGGATGTGACCCGGGGTTAAGAAAAGAAACAAGCAGTTCCGTGACTAAAGGGAAATGTGAACCTGAGGTGAACGTGGAGTTAGGATTGTGTGAACATCTAAAGCTTGTCGCATGATCTCATGTGGCCTCTAAGCCGCATGCGATCATGCAACAAGCCTCTAGCGGTCAACAAGGCTTCGGTGGGCTTGCAGTTTGGTGATGTGTCCAGTCTGCAGTGGGTGGCTGGCGGTCAGTGAAGCTTAGCAGGTGGTGAATCTTGCGGGCCCCAATTGTCTTGCATGGAAGAGCCACAGTTTTTAAAGACTTGTCGCATGATTGCATGAAGGCCTTTCGACTCATGCGATCATGTGACCGTTGGCATTTTCGAAGGGTGGAGGCAAGTTTTTTAAAACTTGTCACATGATCGCATGAAGGCCTTTCAGTTCATGCGATCATGCAACCAAGTTCATTTCAAAGGCAGTGTGGCCCTTTGTTAGCTTTCTTCTGAGGGAGATTTGTGTGGGTAGCTGAAATGATATTTTTAGGGGCGGTTGCGGTTGGATAGAATTTGCAGAGGATTTGGGCAGCCGTTTTGGGTCCTTTTCAGGATCTAAAAATTGAATTTTGCGAATTCATGGCAGTATGGGATTGCAGGGAGGTTGTTGAATCCAGGTCTTTTGTCTGCAGGTTGATCAATTTAGAGATGGACACGCAAAGGGAGAGATATCTGATTGGCCATGATATTTAGAGAACACATTTATGATCAGAAGTGATTGATTTTAGGGATGATTATTATAATGCATATCTATGTAGCCCTAATTCAGAGATATTTTTTGATTCCTTCTTGCGTGCAGAGTGATATATAACTTTTTTAGAGCCAGTAGTGCTTAGAATTGACATTTTTGTAAAAGAAAAGGCTCTTTTCTTGGAAAACTATCTGTAGCATTCCTTCTTGCTCTCTGGTTTCCCACATCTTGTAAGTTCTCATTGATAATTCAAATATTGCAAAGCATTCTGTGGCATTTTTGTTGTCCCCATGCCTTCATGTCTAGATTATCTCTTATTTAATCAAAGTTTATGAATGCTTTCAGTGATATCTTAGGTTCCCTGATTCCTCTTACTTTTTGTAGCTGTGTGTGTTATTGTGTTTGATCTGATTTAGATGTTTTGTGGGTATATTTCAGCCCCTAACAGTCTTGTCTCAATCTTGCACCGAGCTATAGGAGTGAATGTCTGTTTGCAGGTCATGGATTGATGTCTAATCCTGAGAGCCTTGATGTTGTGAAAGAATCTTTCTCTTTCCCTGAACAACCTCTTTTGTTTGCAGACCCTTCCATGAAACACTTATGCAAGCCTATTCAGTAAGTTGTAATCTCCTAGACCTAATTCTGTCATTGGTTTCATCCCTCGATATTGAGATCCAAACCCTAGTTTCAGTGCATCACCTGGTAGGATAGATTTTCCTTCTGTTATTTCCCTTTCCATGTACTCCTTCTATCCCTTTCCCCTCAAAGTTTACTTTCCTGTTAAGAGAAAATTTGGGTGATTATCCAAGAGGAACCAACCTAGAATTTGGAGGTCTCATCTCAGTTAGTAAAAGGTCCCACAACCTTGAGAGGATTCCCTTGTTATACTGAGTTATCAAGACTATGAGAGCTTGAGATCAGAGGTGCAAATTCAGTGTATAACATTTCTGGCACGCCCGATGGGACAACAAAGAAGTTCATTTGTTGAGGATTGTGTCATCTCTGATATACAGATTGCATAATACAAACCTTTAGAGGTTGTTCTATCAAGTATATCTAGCAACTCCACCTGTTTCAAAGTTTCAGGCCAACCTTGTTTAAGGTTTATGAGAAAGATCGAGACTAGAAGCTCAAAGCCTATTGAATTTTTAGAGTTGCCCTCAAAAAGAAGCTCCGAAGGCAGATCAACTCAGAGAGAATCTCCTGCAAGAAGAGTCCAATCTACAGCTCCTGATACTTCAAAGAGGAGACCTTTCCTCTTTCATTTCAGAAGAAGAGGCAGATCTCTGACCAGAGATCTAGAAGAGGAAGAAAATCCAAGTCTAGAAAATATAGCTCATACAGTTGTTAATCTTCAGGTTACACCTCCTACAATGGCTAGAAATTTTGCCTTTGCACCTTTCAATTAGGGGAACCCCTTAGATTTTGTAGTGCATCATGATGTGCCCTTGGTGGCATTAAAGAGCATACCTGATTTCATAGGGGAGGGATAGACAACAACCTTTGAGCACATAAGAGATGTGACCACCATTTGCAGCATACACAACATTACTCAAGAGGATGTGGCCACCAAATTATTAGCAGCATCTCTGAAAGGTAAGGCTCTAGAGTGGTTTAGAACTTTCACTGTTGGTTCTGTTACTTAATGGGATGAATTAGGGGATGCATTAAGAAAGCATTTTGAGGATAAATTAGATAATTTGTCTTTGGTTGAGCAATTGACAACTATAAAGAGAGACCCTCAAGAGAAAATGACAGATTATAATAGTAGGTTCCTTAAAACATGGAATAGAATCCCAGTCTCCGTAAGGCCATCAGCTGACCATGCCTTCCTGTATTACTTGCAAAGTCTAAAGAGCCAAATTTCTATCATGATCCAATCTATGGGTGGTACCACTTTACCCCAAGCTTTTGACACTACTGTCAAGGCTGAAAATTATTTGATCCAAGCAGGCATGATACAGAGAAGGCCTCCCATGCCTATCTTTCCTACTCTTTAGCCCATTGCACCTGCACAAGTACCCCCATTTACCCCTATTCCCATAATATCAGCACCTTGAGCTAGTACCAGTGGTCAGGAACATGCTGCAACAAATTTCTCCCAAGAGTTACAAGAGTTGAAGAGTAGTTAGCAAACTAGTATACAAGAAATGACAAACTTGCTGCAGACTCTAACCAAAGAGGTCACAAACTTGAAGAAACAAAACCAAGGCATCAGGCCACCCTTCCAATCACAAGGCCAAGGTCCTAATCAACAATACCAAAATCAAGGACAACCTTATCAACAAAATAGGCCACCATACCAAGGAGGCTAGCAAGGGCAAAGACAAAATTTTAGTCAAAGACCATTCCAACCGTATAACCCTACACCTCTTAATACTGCAAATCCAGTTAGGGACATGGTTCCTAGTCAAAACAATATGACCATGGATAATGAATGGTGTTTCCCTTGCAATCAGCCCCATAATTAGGCTATGTGTTCTAATGGATGGATGAACCAAGCACTAATGGTTCAAAATGTTTCACAAGCTCAAGCAGAAGCTCCTTCTAGTGGGACAACTCCTCAGCAAGGAACACAAGAGAATGAGACTGCTCTTTTCAATTGGGAGCAACCGGATTTCAATGGAGTCAATGATGAAGCTACTTTTGTTGCCTACACAAGAGCAAAAAGAAGAGCCCAAGACATGGGGAGAGCAGATTTTGGTACTAAGGCCACTACATCTATAGAGCCACTACAGCAAGTTTCCCCTATCACATCCAAGGAGGCCCCTGTCGTCACAAGCAAAGAAGGCCAAGTTCCAAAAGAGGCAGAACCCATCATGGTAAAAGCACAACAAAGGGTACACACTATGGCACCTTACAACATTATAGACAACATGAAGAAGGTGAATGTCACCATGTCTATGTGGGAATCTTTGTCTATTCTGGGACAACCTCAAATTTTGGAGAAGGCCATGAGAGAGGCAGAAAATCCTCAACCTGCAAAAGAAACTACAAAATCAGTGTTGGTCAACACTGACCAAGAAAAGGAGACTCCAACTAGAAACTCCAAGGCCAATACCATGCAAGGTAGGAATTTAAAGCCACCTCCCTTTTACATATCTTTAATTATTGGGAAATCTTTAGTGCATAATTGTATGGTAGATAGTGGAGCTACTAGCACTGTAATGCCGAAGAAAGTGGCTGATCAATTAGGACTTAAATATGAACCCTTCCAAAAGAAGGTTACGCAACTTGATGGATCCTCAGTCAGTACTATAGGTGTGGCCAAAGATACCAGTCTAATTCTCCATGCTAGTCCTAATTTTTCCATTTTCCTTGACATATATATCACATATCTTCCTGCATTGTTTTCCATATGTCTCTCAAGAGAGTTCACAGCCAAGATAGGAGGTTATCTTTCTTTGGAATGGTCTCACATGCTCTTTCATACAAGGTATGGTACCAAAGTCACCATTAAATCAAAAGCATTAGCAATACATCATATAGAGCCATATTTGTCCAATTCCATCAATACTAATTGTCCTATATTTGAGGACAATGATTTCCCAACCATTAGTGAAGAAAGCACAAAAATAGAGAGTATCCCTGATATTCTCCTAGATGAAAGAACCTCAGAGATCTAAGAGAGTCTTGTTTGCGATTTGGGTTTGGGGAGTTATCTGATTCAAGAAAGTGGAGCCATAGAACCAAGCCTTCTCAAAGAATGCACTGATTCAGATGATCAGGATAGTCAGGTCTAGGAGCTATTTTTTGATGGAGCTAGGAGTAGACATGGTTCTAGTGGAGGTGCTATGCTGGTGTCCCCAAAAGGAGAAAGGTATTATACTACCTTTAGATTCAGTTTTTCCTGCACCAGCAACACTGCAGAGTATGAAAGTCTGGTTAATGGACTAGAATGGGCTAGAAAAAGGGGGCTTAAAGTGTTAAAAGTATATGGTGACAGTGAACTTGTTGTCAGCCAAGTAAGAGGGATGAGTGCAACCAAAAATGATGTCATGAAAGCATACAAACATAGAGTTTGGGATGCAATTGAAGATTTCTATGCTTTCAATATCATTTCTATCCCTAGAAAATTAAATCAAAATGCTGATAGGTTAGCTGCTATTGGATCTCAGTTTGACATCCCCAATAGCATTTCAAAGGAGGTAGATCAACAACACATCAAGATTATTTTTAGACCTTCAATTCCTGATAATAATATTAGTTGGCAAGTGTTTGACAATGATGAACAAATTCTGCAGTTCTTGTTTGAAGAAGATGTCTTTTTAAGGCACAATCAAAAGAGATTATCATAGAACTATGGTGATCAAGTGATAAAACTTAGATCTAATAAGATGCCTAAGAGTCTTGTCACCTTAGAGACTATCTTCAACAAGGATGATGAAGTCAAGAAAAATAAAGCTGGCCTGGTAGTCCAGCAGGAACATTGTGCTGAATTAGAGCTGGAACTAGGTAAGAGCCTACAATTTGGAAAAGTAAACACTAATTTAGAAAAGCAAGCTTACACTAAATTATTTAGAGAATTCAGTGATGTTTTTGCATGGTGCTATGAAGACCTCAAGGGTTTTTATCCTACCCTTGCTCAGCACACTATTGAATTGGAGCTTATGCTAAACCAGTAAGGCAAAAGCAAATGCCTGTTAATCCCAAGCTTGAACCACTTATGCATAAGGAAGTACTCAACCTAATAGAAAGTGGCATCATCTACCCCATCAAACATACTAGTTGGGTTTCCAACCTTGTTCCTGTCAGGAAAAAGAATGGGGAGCTGAGGTTATGTGTTGATTTCAGGGATTTGAACAGAGCCTCATTAAAAGACCACCATCCACTACCCTCTGTGGAACAAATTCTGCAATGTGTCTCTCGATCTGAGAGATTCTCATTGTTGGATGGCTATTCAGGATACAATCAAATCTTAGTGAAAGAAGAGGATCAATATAAGACTGCATTTACAACCAAGTGGGGAACCATGGCATATCAGAAGATGCCCTTTGGTTTGTCAAATGTAGGTGCTACATTTCAAAAGGCGATGGATATGGCCTTTAAGGGCCTCATGTACAAGTTTGTGCTGGTCTACCTAGATGACATAACTATCTACTCAAAGCATGCAGTAGACCACATCAGACATTTGAGGCAGATTTTTGAAAGATGCAGAGAATTTGGGATATCCCTTAATCCCAAGAAATGTGTGTTTGCAGTTCATGAAGGAAAACTATTAGGATATGTAGTATCCAAAGAAGGAATTATAGTGGATCCTGAGAGAATTACAACCATCTTAGAACTACCATTACCACATTACAAGAAAAGTCTCCAATCTTTCACAGGAAAGATTAACTTTGTTAGGAGATTCTTGCCTAACATTGCAGAGTTACTCAAGCCTTTGACAGCCATGTTGAGGAAAGGTTTAGCCTTCAGTTGGACCAAAGAAGGAAAAGTTAACTTCCAAGCTATTAAAGAAGCCTTAACAGAAGCTCTTGCTCTCCTAAACCCAAATTTTAGTAAGGATTTTATCCTTTATGCTTATGGGGGTCATGATGCTATATCCGGAATGTTGACTCAAGAAAATGCTGAAGGATTGGAGCAGCCTATTGCTTTCTTTAGCAAAGGTTTAGAAGAGTATGAACAAAGATACTCTTTTGTAGAAAAGCATGTTCTTGTTGTGGTAAAGAGCATCAAAAAATTTAGACATTTGTTGACTCATAGAAAGGTGCATTTGATGGTTAGTCATCCAAGTGTCAAGGAATTTTTTCTTTCTAAGGACCTAAATGAAAAAAGAGCTGGTTGGATCACTAAGGTGATGGAATATGACATAGATATTCAGATTACCAAGCTGATTAGAGGAAGAGGTCTTTGTGAGCATCTGGTAGAAGATGGAAGTTCAAAGAAATTGGAGTATATAGATGCATCTCTGGTGGTGCATTCTACAGGAGAGCAACCCAAGGCAGCTAGCTGGTTGCCTAATATGATCAATTATTTGAAGATAGGACAATATCCTGTAGGCCTAGATTCAGCAAAAAGGAGGTATTACAGGCTACAATCTATTCCTTTTGTGCTGATAGATGAAATTCTTTTCAGAAAGGATCATAATGGTGTCCTTCTAAGGTGCATAGATTCAGAAAGGGTTGCAGATGTCTTACTTGAGTTTCATGATGGAGCTTCTGGTGGCCATTTCTCTCCTAGGACTACAGCTTTTAAGATCATGAGGGCTGGGTACTATTGGCCATCTATCTTCAAAGATAGTCATGATTATGTTAGAAGATGCGTCAAATGTGCTATTTTTGCAGGGAAAGAAAGATTTGCAACTCTGCCCCTATAGCCAGTCAAAACAGAGTAGCCCTTCATGAAGTGGGGTATGGATTTCATTGGCATGATTAACCCTCCATCTAGTGCAAGACACAAGTGGATAATCACTGCAACTGATTATTTCACTAGGTGGACAGAAGCAATTGCTTTAAAAGAAGCTAATGAGAGTGCTGTTTTAAGTTTTTATGATGACATCATTCATAGATTTGGCATTCCAGACTCTATAATTTTAGACAATGCATTAGCATTTACAGGCCTCAAAGTCTCAGAGTGGGTAGTCAAGAAGGGCATTTGTCTGAATACAAGTTCCAATTACTATCCTCAGGGGAATGGTTTGGCAGAATCGACAAATAAGAATCTGATTAGAATAATCAAAAAGACCCTGCAAGACAGTCAGAGGGACTGACATACTAAATTGAAGTCTGCCTTGTGGGTAGATAGAATTACTCGAAAGAAAATCATTGGTAATTCCCCATACATGTTGGTGTATGGTAGAGAGGCCAAGTTATCTATTTCAACCAAATTACCAGCCTTGGACTTGGCCACTCAGTATGCCTTGTTTGAGGAAAGTGATCCTATGCGAATCAGATATGCCCAGTTGATGGAGCTAGAAGAGATCAGAGATAAATCAATGTAGGATGTGGCATTCCATTAGAGTCAAACAAAGAGAAGCTTTGATAAAAGAGCCAGGGTCAGAAACTTCAAAGTTGGAGATGTAGTTCTCAAATGGGATGAGTTCAGGTCAAAACCTGGCAAGCACACAAAGTTTGATTCCTTTTGGGGTGGACCATTTGTTATAACAGAGTGCAGAGGATCTAACGCTTTTCCGCTTTCAACCCTTGAAGGAGCTGCCCTACCATTCTCAGTGAATGGTTTCCACTTGAAGTCTTGCTTTGAGGTTAATCCCTCTCTGTAGGTCCTTCTTGTAAATCCTTGTAAATATTATTCCTGCTTTCTTCCAGCTTTCTAGTTTAGTTTTTCCTTATTTTTCCAAGAAGTGCACATGCACAGGTTTGTCTTCCCAGTTTAGTTTTTGTCCCTGTCCCTATCAAGATTTTGTGCTAAGAATTGAATCCATGCCCAATGGATCCCTCTCTGGTAACTGGTCTAAATGTCAAGCAGGTTGACATCCCGTAGAGGTCGCCAAAATGTTGCCCAAAAATTCCTTGTCATTCATTTTCGGCCACAGTCCTATTTTCCAATGAAATGCTCAAGTGTCAAAAACCCAGTGTGTTTTCAACCTCCTCCCTATAGGCTCAGGATGTTTTCTACCTTTTGGTCTGAAATCCCAGTGTGTTTTCGATCTCCACTCTTAAAGTTCGGTGAGTTTTCAACCTTCGTTCGAAAACCCTCTGTGTTTTCCACATCCTTTGTGTTTTGACCCTAAGCACACAACTCTGATCAGGTGGGTCCTAGTGCCTAAGGCCATGCCAGTGTAGAAAAGATCCAATGGCTATTGCATAATTGCATGGGATCTTTTGATCCCATGAGATCATATGAAAACCGTTGATGCGGTGTAAAGCAAAGGATTGGCAATCAAGACAAGCGGCCAATGGTCATTAGTTAGCATCACACAGCTGGTCGCATGATCGCATGGCCCTTCCTAGCTGCATGCAATCATGAGACAAGCGGTAAGTGATCAAACCACAGCGCGGTAGCGGTTGGTGACTAACACCTTACAGTTGGTCACATGATCGCATGGGCTCTTCCGAGCCCATGCGACCATGCGACAAACCGTCAAAAGTTCTAGTTTTCTTAGCAAGGTGGCGGTCAGCAGGGGTTCGATGGATAGTGCGGCCAATGGTCATCGGGTAGCATCATGCGGTTGGTCACATGATCGCATGGGCTCTTTCAAGCCCATGTGACCATGCGACAAACTGTTAGTGGTTAGCATGCTTTCGGGCGGTGTTGTTATGGGTCTGTGCTGGGGTGTCGAGGTGTTTGCTGATGTGGCAGTTAGACCGAATGGGGGAGTGACACATGGTAGTTTTGGGCTTAGGGTTGGCAAGCTTTGCGCAGTTGCGTAGTTGGAGGTGGGCCCGCTTCTATGTTTGGTCAAGTAATCTCACAATAAAAAGAAGAATATTCTTTCTATCTGGTGATTACGAGACTTCCTTTAGTTGGGTAATCTCCTGACGGAAGGGAATATGCCAAAAGTTTTTTGAGATTTAGCGACTGCCATTGGATGAAGCAAGGATCAACGGTTTTTGCGTGGTCACTGGATGTGACCCGGGGTTAAGAAAAGAAACAAGCAGTTCCGTGACTAAAGGGAAATGTGAACCTGAGGTGAACGTGGAGTTAGGATTGTGTGAACATCTAAAGCTTGTCGCATGATCTCATGTGGCCTCTAAGCCGCATGCGATCATGCAACAAGCCTCTAGTGGTCAACAAGGCTTCGGTGGGCTTGCAGTTTGGTGATGTGTCCAGTCTGCAGTGGGTGGCTGGCGGTCAGTGAAGCTTAGCAGGTGGTGAATCTTGCGGGCCCCAATTGTCTTGCATGGAAGAGTGACAATTTTTAAAGACTTGTCCCATGATCGCATGAAGGCCTTTCGACTCATGCGATCATGCGACCGTTGGCATTTTTGAAGGGCGGAGGCAAGTTTTTTAGAACTTGTCGCATGATCGCATGAAGGCCTTTCGGCTCATGCGATCATGTGACTAGGTTCATTTCAAAGGCAGTGCGACCCTTTTTTAGCTTTCTTCTGAAGGAGATTTGTGCGGGTAGCTGAAATGATATTTTCAGGGGCGGTTGCCATTGGATAGAATTTGTTGAGGATTTGGGCAGCCGTTTTGGGTCCATTCTGGGATCTAAAAATTGGATTTTGCGCATTCATGGTAGTATGGGCTTGTGGGGAGGTTGTTGAATCCAGGTCTTTTGTCTGCAGGTTGATCAATTTATAGATGGAGACGCAAAGGGAGAGATATCTAATCGGCCATGATATTTAGAGAACACATTTATGATCAGAAGTGACCAATTTTAGGGATGATTATTATAATGCATATCTATGTAGCCCTAATTTGGAGATATTTTTTGATTCCTGCCTATGTACAGAGTGATATATAACTTTTTTAGAGCCAGTAGTGCTTAGAATTGACATTTTTGTAAAAGAAAAGGCTCTTTTCTTGGAAAACTATCTGTAGCATTCCTTCCTGCTCTCTGGTTTCCCACATCTTGTAAGTTCTCATTGATAATTCAAATATTGCAAAGCATTCTGTGGCATTTTTGTTGTCCCCATGCCTTCATGTCTAGATTATCTCTTATTTAATCAAAGTTTATGAATGCTTTCAGTGATATCTTAGGTTCCCTGATTCCTCTTACTTTTTGTAGCTATGTGTGTTATTGTGCTTGATCTGATTTAGATGTTTTGTGGGTATATTTCAGCCCCTAATAGTCTTGTCTCAATCTTGCACCGAGCTATAGGAGTGAATGTCTATTTGTAGGTCATGGATTGATGTCTAATCCTGAGAGCCTTGTTGTTGTGAAAGAATCTTTCTCTTTCCCTGAACAACCTCTTTTGTTTGCAGACCCTTCCATGAAACACTTATGCAAGCCTATTTAGTAAGTTGTAATCTCCTAGACCTAATTCTATCACTGGTTTCATCCCTCTATACTGAGATCCAAAACCTAGTTTCGGTGCATCACCTAGTAGGATAGATTTTCCTTCTGTTATTTCCCTTTCCATGCACTCCTATTCCTTTCCCCTCAAAGTTTACTTTCCTATTAAGAGCAAATCTGGGTGATTATCGAAGAGGAACCAACCTAGAATCTGGAGGTCTCATCTCGGTTAGCAAAAGGTCCCACAACCTTGAGATGATTCCCTTGTTATACTAAGTTATCAAGACTACGAGAGCTTGAGATCAGAGGTGCAAATTCAGTGTATAACAATAACATTCCAGTTAGAAGAAGTCGTAGACTCATGGGTGCCTTTGATCTTGAATCTTCCTCTCCTTTCCTTAGGATCCTAGATGATAATTTTATTCTTCATGATTCCAATCCTATTATGGAGAAAAAATCTTCTCACTCATCTCATGATGAGGATGATGCTTTAAAAGTTCCTCTTGAACAAGAAAAAAAATTCTCAACTGAACTTGATAAAATGGGTAATTGTTTTATTCAAGAAAACCATAATCAAGATTCTATTCAAGCTATAGAGGCTCTTAAGAAAGTTCTTGGTGATAGTGTTCAAGGTGTTAACCTCTTGTGTGGTATTAATTACCTCATGCATTCAAATGTTAAACCTTTAGCTCAAGAAGCTCAAGACTTAGGGTTTATTCCTCCTATCACTAGTGTAGAACCTTCTTCTACTCCTTTACCTAGTGCACCTACCTATACTCCTTCTTTGGTGACTGTGATGGTTCCCTCTATTCCTATGAGTGTTCCTCTTGTGTCCCTTCCTATATCACAACATTCTTATCATAATGTTCCTTTTACTTGCTCTAATCCGCTTCCAACTATAGTTCCTAGTATTCCTCTAGTTGTATCTTCCATTCCTGCAGCTTCTTACACTTTACCTAGTGTTTCTAATGTTGCTACTCCTCCTATTTCCTCTAATGATTCAACAATCACCAGTTTGTCTCAAACTATGTCTTCCTTACAACTTGCTTCCTTAACTAAAAATATGTTTAGTATTCCTACATGTGACATGGGAAGCCCTTTGTCCTTGGATATTATTCATACTCTTGTTCCTCAGAATGTTGATATGCCTCATCTTGAGAATTACAATGGAAAAGGAGATCCCGTTCATCATGTTAAAACATTTCAAATCCATTGTAGTGATTATGCTCATAACCATAGGATATTAGCCAAATTGTTTGCTAGAACTTTTTGTGACAAGGCCTTACAATGGTATTGTTCCTTGCCTCCTTATTCTATTGATTCATTTCCAAAACTTGCCAATGCTTTTATTCAAAAATTTCAAAACAACATTGGCCCGCAAGTGTCTTTGACTGATTTAATGCATTGTAAAAAAAGTACTAAAGAAAAATTGATTGAATTTATTGGTAGATTTAAGCATTTGCATGCTCAAATTTCCTATCCTATTCCTGATATTGATATTCAACGTATGTTTATTTCAAATTTGAAAAAGGATATTAGAGATAAGATTCTGCTTATTGAATTTACCTCTTTTCAACAACTTTGTGCAGTGCTTCATCATTATCAATTACAAGTGAGTCAATTTGAGAGCAACACTCCAATGGCTCTAGTTCCAGTTGATAAGAGTGATGCTGCTCCTAATCCAAACAAATTTAAAAAATTCAACAACTATGTCAAGATAAGCAAACAAGCGAATACAGTTGCTGTTGCATCTCACAATGCCACTTCTTCATCCACTACTTTTCGATTAAATCGTACGTTTACTCCTTTTTCTGAATCTTTACATTCTATTATGAATAGGTTGTTAACTACTAATATGAATACTTTACCTCCTATTCAACCTCTTTTACCTGCTATGATTGCATTTAAATCTTTTGATCCTAAAGCTTTTTGTCAATATCATCATCAGAATGGTCATGATACTGAGAAGTGTTATTCTTTAAAACATAAGGTTGAAGACTTAATTGATTCTAATGCCTTATCTGTTGATAATATTGATGGTAGTGGGAATAAATTTGTCTCTCCTCCTAATCAAAACCTTCAAATCTATACAAATCCTTTACCTACGCATGATACTAATACCATTTCTTAGCCATCTTCTATGGAAATTGTGTATGATTCAAAGATGGATGATCTCAATCATGTTGTTAATCAAGTGGAGCATGTTGGTCAATCAATATCTCCACCTCAACCTCAACTTCAGATTCAACCTCAAGTTCAATCTCAACTTCAACCAAAACCTAAGCCTAAAATGAAAACTCAACCTAAACCTCGACAACAACCTAAGAATAAAAGACCTCAGGAACTTTTGATTACCTTTGATGATTCTGACACTATTAAAGCTCCTGATGGTCCCCTTTACATTTATGCTAGGATTTCTCAGAAACCTACTCATGGTTGTCTTGTTGATCCTACATCCTTAGCCAATGTTATTACTGAATAAAATCTTTCTATGAAAAGCTTGCAATGTGATTCTTATGATACATTGGATGTGTGGATTCAGACTTGTAATGGTTTTCTTTATCCATCATTTGGTTCTATTAACTTACCGGTTGAACTTTGTGGAAAAATTGTGAACACTACCTTTGTTGTTGTTCCTACTTCTGATCAGTTTCATGTTAAGCTTGGTTTTCCATGGTTAAATGCCATGCATGCTGTTGCTTCACCTATCCATAAATGTCTTAAATTTTTTCATGATGAAGAAGTGAAGATGGTTAATCATAGTTTATATCAACCTTCTAGGCCTAGAGATTGTGTTGCTCTTGATTTCTTTTGGCCTTCATTACCTAATTCATGTCCTCCTCGACAGGGTAATCTTTTACCTTCATATCAAGCTTCTAAGCATCGTAAGATTCTCAAGTTAATCCTACCTCCTATGGATCTTAATCGTGGTCTTTTTCCTACACCCTCCATACCTCCTTTAACTATGGATTCTAGTTATGTTAATCAAGTTCCTCATATTGTAGATAATCCTATTGATCTTCTTAAAGAACCTGTGAAGGATCCTATGATTGTTCCTCCTAGTTCTCAACCTATTTCAAGGAAAGCAAAGCGTAATCAATTGGCTAATGAATGTCGTAAGAAGCGTTGTGCTCATGCTAAAGCTCATAATTCTATTCTTCAAATATCTCTACCTTCTTTAGATAAGATTATGCATGTTGTTGTTACTAATAATGATGTTAAGATGCATGATTATGATGATTCTATTCGTATCTTAGATCCTATTTTGATTAATTTGGATGAAGAAGATACTGATGATGTTAATGATGAATATGAGACTATTGATATTGACATTGATTTACCTAATATGATTTCATCACAATTAACTCTTACACCTAGTATTGAACATGATGATTCTCAAGAGGATCCTTGTTTGGAACTGGCTATCATTCCTACTATGTTGGATGTAGTCCCACTTGCGAGTTACCCACCTTCCCTAAATGATATTCAACAAGATGGGGAGAGTAGGTGGCACACTTGATCTACTTGTCCTTCATGGTAGCTTTGTTGTGTGTTTTCCTATTGTACTGAGCTTCTCCTGTAATGTGTTTGCTAAATGTTGTTAGATTCTTTTATACGATCCTTGTTACTCAGTTAGTGCAAGGTGATAAAGGAATCGAAACTGTTGTTCAATTCCTCTATGTGTATCTCTATTCTTCTATATGTTGTAATTGTGCTATTGTTCATAAATGTTTCCTTGTGTAATTTTCTTGGATTTGAGATGTGGGAGCACTGATTCTTTTTGGTCTCCATGTCATAGTTCAAAAAGATTCTTCTTTGTATATCTTATGTGAACTTTCCTCCTTTGTGATTGTAGTTATACTTTCTTTGGGGAATGATGTCAATTCATTTAAAATAATATCATATATATATTATCTTATGATCATACTGACCCCATGATAGGAAGATCCCTTCTGTGTTCTCTATATGTTTCTGTGATATTTCCCTTGATTTGTCTTCGTCTGGGGGAATCTCGTAGTGGAAACATAATCAGTGGAGTTGTTTATGTTTCTGTTAAAGCCATTGCTCCTATTAAAGTGTTAGCAATGAATTTAACATGGGGGCATACACTCTGCTCACTTATTGGACACATGCACTTTTCAATATACATATATATTTTTCAGGATACTTTTTCTCCCTTTTTGGATTAGTGACTAATCCTTAAAGCATGGATTTATATTTTAGGGTCTCTTGATCCCACTAGTTTCAAATATATTTTTGATCTCGTAAGGTCGGAGGTGTCCTTAAGACTGGATCTCTTTTGTTTTGAGCTTTTCTCTTATGGAATAGAATATTCCTAAGGGTGAATCTTTGATGGGTTGACTAGTGAGTAGCGACATTCACTAGGCGGTTCAATTCCATCTTTCCAGATGCACTATGTCCTTGTGTGGTTCACAATGGGACAAGATAATCACCCTCTCTCTCTCTCTCTAGAGATGTCTTTCTTGTTATGATATTAGAGTTGATAAAGACTTGAGTCCCTTGGGGCTTGAGTTTTCTCTTTTTCCCTTTGATTACGATAAGATTATCTTTTTATTTTGATCTCCTTTACCAAGAGTTTGCATCAAGTCCATACTCTTGCTAAAGTGGGGGCTTAATGTATCATCTTAAAATGGAAGCACTTCCATGATAAGAGCATTTAGCCCTTTGAGTGAGTGGTCTGGGGTCATATTAAGCACCTTGATCAGGTCTTTGCATGTATCTGGATTTCTCCCCCCATTTTGCTTCTCTCTCCACCTAATTTCACTTTATTTCTGCATTTCCTAGCACTCTGGATTGAGGTCCTAAGGTTTTTGACCTCAAGGTGAAAGAAGACCTGAGGGTCAATGATGACCTCAACCCTGACCTAGGTGAGGGATGACCTTGACCCTAATCTAGGTCAGGGAAGACCTTGACCCTGACCTAGGTCAGGGTCTACCTTGTCTTTGACCCAAGGTTCAAATTTTAGGTTCCCATGATTTTTGGATGTCAAGTTTTGAAAATATTTGTTTTCCTGCTCTTGGGTCGACCATTTCAAGTTTTGGAATGGTAAATCTTTAAATTTCATTTAATAGGGGTCCATTTCTAGGGGTTAAGGTTAATTGGGATTTAATTCTCCAATTTTAGCCTTCTCTAGAGGATTGTGCCCTAGATCACTATAAAAGGAAGCCTTCCTCTCTCATTTTTACATCCACTTTCATGATCAAAGCTCTCAAGTGCAAGAAAGAAAGAAGGAGAAAGAAAGAAAGAAAGCATTCATTCATCCTCAAGCCAAGCATTCAAGCATTCATCAAGGAGATCCATTGTTATCCATTGAAGGATTTAATCTCTTTAGAGACCCCTTGAAGATTTCTCCATCCACATTCATCCAAGCCTCCTCATATGCAAAGATCCATTCAAGATTGGTGTTGAAGATCAAATTCCATTGATTTGAGACATCCTACATTCATTCTACATTCATCCATTGGAGCATCCCTACTTGTGGATTCAAGGATCTGAATCCTCTACAAGGACTTCAACATAAACAAGGTGAATTGTTTCATTTACTTTGTTTATTCACATTACAATTTCAATTCAATTTGAAGGTTAATTCCTAAATCAGGGTTTGACCAAGGAAAACCCCCCATTCAAACAATAAAAAACCTCTTTTTCTTGTAGGTACAGGTGCAGAACTGCGGATCTGAGCTTGGATTTGGATACCCTTTTTGGTGAACTTTGAGATTTGCGAACAAAGTCAAGGATGACCTTTAAAATCCTAAAGTATTCTTTGACCTTTTATCGGGGTCAAAGACTACCTGCTATCAGAAAGATAAAAGTTTTCTAGGTTTTCTTCGTCTCAGCATTTCCAGTCTGAAACAAGTTACAGAATTGCCCGAAACTGTACACAGACATCAGAAATCAACATTTTCCAGATCTTCCCTATTTTGAGGTTAGTATTTGTCTTTCAATTATTTTAGATTTCAAGCATATACTCTTCGTAGGGAAATATAAGGTTTCCTCCTTCATTCATATTATCCATAGATTGATTCTTTTGTGTATTAACCTTTTGGTTGATCAATTTGGATCTCTCCTTTGGGAATTTGGATTTAGAAGTAGATCTCATATTTCCCCCATTCCATTTTGGCACCCACATACTACCATTTTACATCCTATTCACAAAGTATCATGAACAGAAGGAGTCTTTGATTTCAATAATTGAAAATGACACAACAAAAGTATTATGTAGTTATCAAGATTACATATATATTTTATAACCCTACTAATGAATAAATGATACCTCTGTGAAGGTTCCACTGTGTCCTTCTATGTGTGGTGTTAGTGTTGATGTCGAAGCTCCAACATTCAACTAGTGCACATGTACACGGCAATTTATAAGACAACCATTCATATAAAAATGCACTACTGACATGTTAATTATAATGCATTACTACATATATACTTGTGGACTCAATGATGATGCCACAAAGCTAGGTGAAAGAATGTGATCACTGCAATGACCACTTTGCCTCTGGATTTTGATCATAATTTATCTAGTAATGTAGTTATTCATTCATTTATTAATTAAATATAATCAAGTAAATCAAATTAACATGCAAATAAAGATATCTCAAGGAAAGTGGAACGATGCCCTTCGTTGTCTATTGTGAATGTCGATGGTCCACTAGTGAACTAATGCACATGCACAATAAGTTATGATATAATCATTTGAATATAATTACATAATAATCAAATATATTAATTAAAATGCTTTATTCGATACATACTGGTGGAGTTGACAATGACGTGAAGAAGGGGATAGGAGGATGCCACTGCCACCACCACCGACACTCTTTCCCTAAATTTTGATCATAATTAGTAGATACTAAATTAATTAGTTATTCTTTTATAAATGAAATATGATCAAATAAATTTAATGAACTTGGAAATATTTACCTGTGTGTCAATGCTAAATGTCATATTTAAAAAATCATCAGTCATCATTCCATGATCCTCTTCCTCTCTCTCGACAGTACCAAATGTGCACAAATATCCACATAATCAAAATATATCCCCCTCGAAGATTGACCATGGTGACCCTCAACTAAAGGAGTGGCACACTGAATGAGAGTCTCTATTAGAGCACTAATCATGCCTAGTGTGTCCACCTCTTCATGTTCCTTCACAATGGAAAGAATACTAACATGATCTACCTATGGCTTGCCAATAGGAACCCTAAGTGCGTTAGGGTCATGATGTGCCCCTGCTCTATCAAATGATGACCCCCCTCCTCTACCATGAGAATCTAGAAAGTCAAAATAATTTGGCACCTCCTTGAGTACAAACTCGCAATAGAGTTTTCTCAAGAAATATATAGAAACCTCATGATTGTTATAGGGAGAGGAATCAAAGACCATCCACCATCTCTCCCAAAAGTTGTTTTTTATGTCTTCATTCAAGCACCAATGAATTGGGAACCTCCTTGTTGTAGTTTTAAGAGTATCAGTGTCCCCTGGGTTTTTAAAGAGTTTGCAAATGTCATCTTTTGTTTTTTTTATGTCCTTATATGATAATTTATTTGCATAATATTATTTTTGTTCTTCTCTTTTATCATGCCATAAATTAAGTTTCCCACTAACTACACCTATGTGTGTCAAGATTGATTCCAATGATTTTGTAAGTCTTTCCTTTCCAGGATTTGTAGCAATAGAATCTTTTAACCTCCTAATTAAAGATTCTAATTCTTTTTTCCCTCTTTAAATTTGGTTCATCAAAATTTCTTGTGTTCTAGGAGGAGGTTTCTCAATTGGTGGAGGCAGTTGAGGTTCATTTTCTTGGTTATTTTCTTCATTCATTTGTTCATGAGGAGAAGATGGAGGGTTTGGTTGAGGGTTTTTTTCATGGAGATCATTTCTTCGTGGCAATTAAAATAAAATCAATTTTAAAATCTTAATTACACTTAAAATCTAAGAAAATAAATTTTAACAAAACAATTTGCTTCAAAACTAAAATTTAAATACAAATAAGAGGAATGGGCTGTAAAAACACTTACATCTTCTTCTAGTTCAAATTTAATGATGTCATGGAGCCATTCTTTATCAAATTTGATGAATTGAACCAACAAAATGTCTTTACACATGTGCTTTGGGAAGCCCTCTTTCGATGCAAAAATGGGTTTGTGGCATGAAAATGGGCCTTTGAAAGGCAACCATAAAAGTTTATATCTTTTTACATAGTGCGTGCACCCTATAGTGCACACACTTTGTTTTTAATTGCCTAAGACATATTGCATGCACACTATAGGGCACACATGCTTTAGTGAATACACACTATGGTTGTTGGGGGGTCAAAAAGGAATGTGACACCTTTTTTGGTCCCCCATCTTTGTGCATATACCCTAATTAAAATAGTAAGTTTCCATAGATAGAAGCTCTGCACAAGATAACCCTTATTGAAAAGAAACTAGAAATATTTTTAGGTGATGCAAGATTGCCCTTACACCTAGGATGCTCCTGCATCATACACATAGGGTAATTTGAGAAGTGACCCTATCATGTCTTAGGTGTACAGAGGAAAACCAAGATGGTTAACCTCCTCCCTTGTCATCCATGATGAATCTTCTATAGCTCATCCTTTCCATTTGACCAAATATTCTTCATGTGTCTTTTTCCTTGTGCTTCTTCCAACATGACTATCTAGTATATCCTCAATCTCCTTGATAGATGAAGTAGTTGCTAGAATACTCCACTATGCTTATGTGATCTCATCTTCAAAACCCCCTTCATAATACTCTATCAGATCTAAAATTTTAAATACTAGTGAAATATTCAGCTTAGTAGGCAATTCTACCTCATATGCATTTCTTGAATCATGCTTCTTTAGTATCATACATGGCCCAAACTTCTTCATTTTCAACTTGTTATATGTACCTACTAGAAATAGATCCTTCCAAAAATGAACCATGACTTCATCCCCAACCTAAAAATTCTTTATGCCTCCTTTTGTCATCTGCCTTAGCCTTATACTGCACATTCATATTGGTAATGTGCTTTCTCACTTCCTCATGGATGTTCTTCAAATGTTCTGCAAAATCCTCAACTTCAACACTACTTATCTCTCCTTTATCTATCTTCTTTAACTTAGAACTATTTCTGGGACTACTTCCATATACAATCTAGAATGGTGATTTACTAGTTCTCCTATTGATAGAATTACTGTATGCAAATTCTTCCTATGGTAAAATTAAATCCCATCCTGCTATCTTATCTCCAACCAAACATCTCAGCAAATTCTCCAAAATCCTATTTACCACCTTTGTCTATCCATCAGTTTGTGGATGATGCAATGAGATGAACTTCAAATCTATCTTTAACTTCTTCCATAATGTATACCAAAAATATCCAACAAAATTAGTGTCTCGATCTGAAACTATGCTCTTCAGCAAACCATGTAGTCTCACCACTTCTTAGAAAAACAATTCTGCTACATGAACAACATCATTAGTTTTCTTACAGAGAATGAAATGGTCCATCTTTGAAAACTTATCAACCACCACAAAAATTGAATCATGTCCTCACTGAGTCCTTGGCAAACCAAGAACAAAGTCCATACTAATATCCTCCAATGGCTTCTCTGGTACAGGTAATGGCTGATACAACCCTATATTCTACTTTTCTCCTTTTTCCATTTGACATACTCTGCAACTCTGTACAAACTTCTTGACATTTGGCAACAACTATGGATAGTAATAATTGTCACTAACCAAAGAAAGTGTTTTATCTCAACCAAAATGTCCAGCCAATCCTCCACTATGGTTCACCTTAAAGAGATTCTCCCTCATAGAACTTTGTGGAATGCACAATTTACTCCCTCTGAATAGCATACCATCCTGGATGATGAAATCCAACCACTTCTTTCTATCTAGAGTAATAGGTTCTGTACAAGCTTTCCAAACTTCACCAAAACCAAGATCTTTTGGATACAAACTCTTGAGTTCCTTGAATCCAACCACATCAATTTTCATCTCTTTCAACAAAATGTTCCTTCTTCTAAGCACATCTACAACCTTGTTAGACTTTCCACTCCTGTGTTTCAAAACAAATGTGTAACTCTGCAAAAACTCAACCCATTTCAAATGCCTCTGATTCAACTTTCCTTGACTATTCAAATATTGCAAAGATTGATGATCAATATACAAAACAAAATCCTTAGGAAGAAAATAGTGTCTCCACTTCTTCAATGCCTGAACTATAGCATAAAATTTTTGATCATAAAAAAAATGTTTCCTCTTGGCATCATTTAACTTCTCACTGAAATAAGAAATAGGTTTACCTTCTTGGATCAAAACAACTCCTATTGCAGTACCACTATCACCATAGTCTACTTGAAACACCTTATTAAAATCTAGAAGTGCTAAAACAGGTTGTCCTGTAAATTTTTATTTCAATAGTTTAAAACTCTTATCTTCCCCTGTAGTCTACTTAAACTCTTTCCTATCTCCTCTCATTGTTTCAGTCAAGGGTCAACAAATACTGCTAAAACTCCTGATAAATTTTTTGTAAAAGATAGCCAAATCATGAAAAGATCTTACCTCATTAGAACTCCTTGGAGTAGACAATTCAAGGGTAGCCTTCACTTTCTTTGGGTCCATTTTTAAACCTTCTGCTGAAACTACAAATCCTAGATACACTAATTCCTTCTTTACAAAACTACACTTCTTCAAATTAATCAACAATTTCTCTTCCCTTAACTTCTCAAACACCCTACGAATATGCATCATATGCTCCTCCAATGTCTTACTAAAGATCAAAATATCATCTAGGTAAATAATGAAAAACTTACCCAAAAATTCTTTTAGAACCTCATTCATGAGCCGCAAGAAAGAGCTCGGTGCATTGGTTAGCCCAAAAGGCATGACTAACCACTTATAAAATTCTTCCTTTGTCTTGAAAGTAGTCTTCCATTCATCTCCTTCTTTGATTCAAATTTGATGATATCCACTCTTTAGATCTATCTTTGAGAACTACACAGCTCCACTCAAATAGTCTTTAATATCATCCATTCATGGCAATGGAAACCTATACTTGAGTGTGATCTTGTTTATTACCTTGGAATCTATACACATCCTCCATTCTCTATTCTTCTTTGGTGCTAGTACTGCTGGTACAACACATGAACTCAAAATCTCTTGAACCAATCCCTTTTGCAATAACTTATGTACTTGTCTATTCAACTCCTCACTTTCTACTAGTCTCATCTTGCGTGTTGCCTTATTTGGAAAACTAGCTCCTGGGATCAAGTCCATCTGATGAATGATCTTTCTTATTGGTGGTAATCCATTAGGCACATTATCAGATACAATATCCTGAAACTCATTGAAAAAATCTGCAACTTTTGCAAGTACATCTTCTACTTCTTCTTTACCATCTTTTGGAATTAAAGAAAAATACATATGCTCATGCCTCATACCCTCTAGGAACTTTCTTCCATCAACAAAACTTATTCTTCATTACTACATAACTTTTCTTATATTTTTTTCAATGGATTTATCTTATGTCTCACTCCATCCTTTGTTAGGGAATAGGTATTCACATGACCATCATGTACAACATGTCTGCCAAACTTCTATGGTCTACCAAACAAAATATGACATGCATCCATAGGTATGATATCACATAGTACCTTATCATGGTATCCACCAATCTTGAACTTTACTAGGCACTATTCATTGACCATGACCTTGTGGTCATCCTACACCCAAGTGATTTGGTATGGATGTGGGTGTTTCTAACTCTTGAGCTATAAATTTATGACCATCTCTTATGACACCAAATTATCTATTCTTCCATTATCAATAATCACATCACAACACTTATCCTCACACTTGTACCTAGTGTAAAACAAGCTCCTCCTTTGCTCAAGTTCATTCTCACCACTCAACAAGACTCTTCTATTAATTAGGACTTCTCCTCTTTCAACATCTTAAGAATGTGATGATTTGACATCTTCATCCACATGTAAAACTCTAGCCTGGCCTTTAGTTCTCCCATCTATCTTTCCTTAGCATTTAGGGCATTCATATGCCCTATGACCTTCTTCTCCATAGTGAAAACATGTTCCACATAAGCCTCCTCTTCCTGGTCCTTGTCCTCGTCCCCTTGCTCTATGATCTCTATTATTCTGGTCATGGAAATGATTGAAATTATTTCCTCTCTGATTTTGACTGCTACTGGCCTCATCCTTCTTTTTCTGATCTTCATTTCGGCCTCCATAAGACCGTCCACTGGATCTTCTACCACAACCTCTTCCACTTTATGGTACATGAGCACCTAGGATAGCCTCCTAGTCCTTACTAATTTTGGCTTGTATCTGACCTTTTCCAAGTTAGAAGTGTGTTTAATTTGGACCTTATAAGGTCTTGCAAGTGTGTGTCTAGATGGATTAGTAATTAGTACTATCCAATCTAGCTTAGTTAGTGTGCTTTCATGATTAGTCCTTAGGGATAATCCTAACAGTTGGGAAGTGAATCCTAAATGTGTCTTAATCTTGAGGAATGTATGGGAGATTCCTAAAATGGATTTAAAGAAGTTAGGTCATCGAACTAAGTGGGATAGAGGTTCTATAAAATAGTTTGCATCATAAATGTAAAATATGCTAAAAATTGTCATGACAACATGAGCAATTTTTGCAAATGTTGCATGTAGTTCGACATCTTTGGATTCCCCTAATTCTAAGAGTGGGAAATTAATGTAAAGGCCTAAAATCATGGGATAGGAATCTTATGATACCTTGTGGTTCATTTCCTAAGGTAGAAGTTAGTTGATGTAAGTTTTTGATTTGAATAGAAGCTCTGCAACTCTGGTTTTAGAGGATACCCGAGAATTCTTGTGTGACAGTGTGTTCATTTGGATTGAAATATTTGTTTTAGCTTGAGACCTATGTTGATAGGATATATTTAAGACCTTTTCTTTCTTTGAGTAATTAGTTTATAGTTAGTTTGGTAACACCAATAAATTGTTTAGTATTTAGAGAGTCTACTAGTCCAGTCCAGACTTGTTTGTGTTTCAATGGCTCCCCCATGAAATCTAACCACGGGATCTCCCTAAATTTAGATGAATGTTTTAGGGGAGCCAATTTATAGTAGGAATATGAAGGTAGGAGTCTAGAAGATTCAAGCTTCTAATTTTATAGTCATGCCCTAGGCGAGACTAGTGTGCTTGGTTAGAGGCGTGACAGTGGAAAAATGGATGTTTGCATGCAGGGGAAAGGAAGATTGTATAGAACAAGTATGCTTCTAGATAGAATATGAAGATGTAATTTCATGTTATTGAGGCTGAGGATTGATCAATCCATTTGGGTGAGTTTCAAAAAATAAATCAGTAAAGTCCTAGAAATTAGGCCTATTAGCCCTATTAGCCCTACTTTGTAGGAAGCCTATGTACGAAGGCCCTAGAACCCTAAATCCACCTGAATATTTTATTATTCCCAAAAGGGTACTTGAATGTAAAGTTTTTTTTGTAGGCTATTTGGAAAGATTTGTCAAGAAATTGGAAAAAAACCCTATCAAGGGCTAGAAGGAAACTAGGCCTAATTAGGCCTCTAAAAGACTAGTTCTTGAACCTGATTGAAAAGGGCTTTGAGATCCATCAAAATGGATTCAAATGGTAACATAATGGATGTTTTCAAGGTATTTGGTACCCCTAAAACCACTTTGGTATTTTGTGTGAGAAAGGCACTTAGAGTCTTCTAAGTGTTTGAAAGCATTGAGACAAAACTAAAAGGTGGACGTCCTTCAAGGCTAAGCAAAAGGAGATTGAATCTTAGAATAGAGTTTTGTAGAGTTTTAGGTTGGTCACCTAAGACTAGTAAGATCCTAGAAGAGAGTAGGATCCTTTGGAGAGGACAAGATAGGTCCTAATAGCACTTGTGCAAGCACACCAAGAAGAACATACACCAGATTGGTATGAGAGCTTAAAGTGATTAGGCTTGTGGTTAATGTTCTAGCCAGCTGAATCAGTAGGAGAGTCAAGGATGGTGACTAATGTTGAGCTAGCAAAGAAAGTGGAAAATCAAGAAGAGGATAATAGAATACTCTAAGAGAGATTGGCTCAATTAGAGCAAAAGGTAGATGAAGTGGATGTAAAGGATGAAGAGGTGAAAGATAAGATAGATGGAAAGAAAAAGGAAATCCTTTTGGAGGATGAGGTCCTTGAACCAGATCCAGTGCTAGCTAAAGAACCATTCTTGAAGGCATTGAAAGCCTTGAGTGGGAAAGCATTGGAAGGCATTCCAATCTTCAATGGGAAGATGGAACCAGAGGTAGTCCTAGATTGGATAGAAGGACTAGAGAACCACTTTGAGTGTGATGGAATCACATAGGCTCAAAAGGTTAAAGTGGCTAAGGTTAGATTGAGAGGCCCTGCACTCACTTGGTGGAAATTTCTCCAAGATGAGAGAGAGAAGGAAGGTAAGAAGCCAATTGCTACATGGAATGCAATGGTAGCCAAAATTAGAGATGCTTATGTGCCTAAGGATTATGAAATCCAAATCCATAAGAAGAGACAAAGTCTTAGGCAAAAAGACTTAGATGTGAACTCATATACCGAGGAGTTCCAAAGAATTTTCATGAGGTCTTGAGTTGCAAAGGATGAGAAGGTAAAGGTAGAAAGATACCTTAATGGGCTCAAATGGAATATTCAAGATGAGATGAGTCTTTTGACTGTAGACACTATTCAAAAATGTCATCAACTTGCTGTCAAGGTTGAAGAAAAATTAAAGAAGAAGCAAGACTCTAGCACTTCAAGAGGTAGGGGTAGGGGTAGAGACAATAGAGGACAAAGAAGTGGATATGGTGGAAGGAATCAGAGCCAAGAACACAAGGAGAAGTCAAATATACTGAGAAATAAGAGGGAGGCTCTAGTAGAGGCAGTAGAGGAAGGAGCTCTAATTTTAGAGGAAGAAGTGGTGGACAAGGAAGAGGCAACTATTTTGCCAACATGAAGTGTTACCATTGTAACCAAATGGGACACCCTGCCTATAGGTGTCCAGAGAATGGTAGTAATTTTCAAGGAGGTGACAAAAGAGTTAATTTTGTTCATGAGGAGACAAGTATAGGAGTGAAATCTCCCGAGGTACCACTAACATCAGAGGAAGGTGAGAACCTCATGATGAGGAGAACATTGATCAAAGAATTGGTTAAGGAGGAGCCAAGTCAGAAGAGGTCCCTATTTAGAATCAAATGCAAGATTATGGGTAAAGTATATAGAGTCATCATAGACTCAGGGTCTACTAACAATATTGTGTCAGAGGAAGTAGCCAGCAAGTTAAAAATGACAAGGATACCCCACACTAATCCTTACAAGGTCACTTGGCTTAATAACAGACAACATGTCTTAGTGAATGAGTAGGCTTGGGTTGAGTTCTCAATTGGGAGATATAAGGACAAGGTTCTATGTGATGTGTTTCCTATGGATGCATGTCACTTGCTCCTAGGTAGACCATGTCAATTTGACCACTAAGCTATGCATGATGGATTGAATAATTCATATTCTTTCAAGAAGGATAATGTGATTTTTAAGATTCAATTACTATTATAGGATACAAAGATGAAGTCAGAAAGTCAAAATGTTCTCATGGTGGGTGAGAAAGAGTTCTTAGAAACTCTTGAAGAAAGAGAAGAATTTGGCTTTGCACTAGTGTTAAGGCCAAGAGAGGTAAGTGATGACAAGGAAGCCAAGAAGCCAGAGCTACCTAAGTAGATACAAAGTATGTTGCAGACCTATGAAGGTATTGTAAGTGATGGAAAACCATCAACATTACCCCCTAAAAGAGATATAAGTCATAGGATAGACTTCATAACATGAGTTACCCTTCCCAATAAGGAATCTTATAAGATGACCCCTCAACAAAATGTGGAAATTGCTAGACAAATCCAAGAACTCTTAAGCCAAGGTCTTATAAGAAAGAGCATTAGCCCATGTGCCATACCCACTATCCTAGCACCTAAAAAGGGAGGAACTTGTAGATTATGTACTGATTCAAGGGCCATAAATAGGATAACCATTAGGTATAGGCTCCCTATCCCTAGGATAGAAGACCTAATGGATTGTCTAGCAAAAGCCATGTACTTTACCAAGATAGACTTAAAGAGTGGTTATCACCAAATTAGGATACATGAGGGAGATGAGTGGAAAACAACCTTCAAAACCAATGAGGGTTTGTATGAATGGCTTGTCATGCCATTTGGATTGTCTAATGCCCCCTCCACCTTCATGAGGCTCATGAATGAAGTTCTCAAGGACTACATTGGAAAATTTGTAGTGGTATATCTTGATGATATACTGATTTATAGAAAGACAAAGGATGAACATCTCCAACACCTAGAGATTGTTATCAAGAGGCTGCATGATGAAAGGTTGATGATAAATTTAGAGAAATTTGATTTCATGAGGCATGAGTTGGTGTATCTTGGCTTTGTACTATTTCATGGAAATCTGAAAATGGACTCTAGCAAGGTGGAATCCATCCTAAATTGGCCTACTCCAAGGACAACAATAGAGGTAAGAAGTTTTCATGGCCTTGCTCAATACTATAGAAAGTTTATTAGACAATTCAATGATATTTGTGCTCCTATGTTGGACACCATTAAAGGAGGCATGAAGACTAAGTTTGTGTGGAATGAAAAAGCTAACAAAAGTTTTGAGTTGTTGAAGAAAAATATTGCTACTCAACCTATTTTGGTTTTTCCAAGCTTTGAGAAAATATTCACCATAGAGTGTGATGCAAGCAATGTGGCTATTGGAGTTGTTTTAAGCCAAGATGGAAGACTAGTGGCTTTCCATTCAAAGAATTCAAGTGAAGCTAAGAAGAAATATTATTCTTATGACCTTGAGATGTATGCTCTAGTTTAGGGCTTAAGGAAATGGAGCATTATTTGCTTCCAAAGGAATTTATAGTTTATTATGACAATCAAGCTTTAAGTTTCTTGAACTCTCAAGAGAAACTCAATCATAAGAACATGAAGTGGGTTGAATACCTACAAGCATATACATTCAACATCAAGCACAAAAAGGATGTACAAAACAAGGTGGTAGATGCCTTGAGTAGAAGAGGTCTCACTATCCAGGAGATACAATTGAAGAGCATGGGAATAGATAACTTCAAGGATCTATATATTGATGATGGAGACTTTGCATAAATTTACAAGATATGTGTAGAACATAAGAACCACTTCCATAGTAAATATACTTTGTAAAGTAACCTCTTATTTAAGGGAAGTTAGATATGTGTCCCTAGAGGGTCTATATAGGAGAACTTGATTCAAGAAAAGCACAATGGTGCATTGAGTGGTCATTTTGGGGTCACTAAGACACAAAAAATTGTTTAAATATTTTACTTTTGGCCAAGAATGAACATTGATGTTAGGAATTATGTTGAGATTTTTATTGTGTGTAAAAAGGCCAAAGGAACTTGTTCTAATGCTGGCCTATATCAACCACTACCTATTCCCACTAGGCCATGGGAATGCTTGAGCATGGAATTTGTAGCTAGGTTACCTAAGACAAGACAAGGAATGAATAGTGTCTATGTGATAGTAGACAAGTTCAACAAGATGGCTCATTTTGTGCCATGTAAGACAACCAATGATGCTAGCCAAATAGCTTCTCTATTCTTTAAAGAGATAGTTAGGATATATGGATTACCTTTGATCATAGTGTCAGACAAAGACACCAAGTTCATGAGTACTTTTGGAAGACTCTTTGGCAAAGACTAGGCACCAATTTTTCCTTTGGATCTACATACCATCCTTAGACTGATGGTCAAACCAAGGTGGTAGATAGGAGTCTTGGCAATCTCCTAAGATGCTTGACTAAAGAATACGGTCAACAATGGGATCAATTGATTGGACAGGCTGAGTATGCATACAATGACACTATGAATAGGACCATAGGTAAGAGTCCCTTTGAAATTGTGTATGGCCTACACCCTAGAGGAGTCTATGAACTAAGAGACTTAAAGGATGGAGTTACAGGGAGTGGCTATGCTGAAGATTTTTCCTATGCTATGCAAGAGATTCATGATACAGTCAGGAAAACATTAGCTAACAACACTATGAAACACAAGAGTAAGGTTGATGAAGGTAGAAGGGAAGTTCACTTCAAGGTGGGAGATTTAGTAATGGTGCATCTTAATAAAGCTAGGTTACAAAAAGGAGTCCCTCACAAATTGCAGATGAGAAGGATTGACCCTTGTCCTATCTTAGAAAAATATGGAGCCAATGCCTACAAGGTGGAGTTACCAGAAGATAGTGGACTGTCTCCTATCTTCAATGTTGAAGACCCGATTCCTTTTAAAGGACCAACCCTTGATCCTGAACAAAGCTTAACTGAAGTCATTCAAGATGTAGATGAACTTCATTTACCATCTACACCAGTCAAGAAGGCAGATAGCATACTGGAATCTAGAGTTTATAAGAAGACCAGAACCAAGGAGTATAAGGAACATTTAGTAAAATGGAAAGGGAAAATAGATGCAGATGAAACATGGATCAAGGAATCAGAGTTTAAAAAGTTGGTCATTGACCTCAACTTACTCAATCCAAGGATGGATTGAAAGCTTTCACTTGGGGAGGATGGTGCAGGAGCACCTAGGCTAGCCTCCTAGTCCTTACTAATTTTGGCTTGTATCTGACCTTTTCCAAGTCAGAAGTGTGTTTAATTTGGACCTTAGAAGGTCTTGCAAGTGTGTGTCTAGATGGATTAGTAATTAGTACTATCCAATCTAGCTTAGTTAGTGTGCTTTCATGATTAGTTATTAGGGATAATCCTAACAGTTGGGAAGTGAATCCTAACTGTGTCATAATCTTGAGGAATGTATGGGAGATGCCTAAAATGGATTTAAAGAAGTTAGTTCATCAAACTAAGTGGGATAGAGGTCCTAGAAAATAGTTTGCATCATAAATGTAAAAGATGCTAAAAATTGTCATGACAACATGAGCAATTTTTGCAAATGTTGCATGTAGTTTGACATCTTTGGATTACCCTCATTCTAGGAGTGGGAAATAAATGTAAAGGCCTAAAATCATGGGATAGGCATCTTATGATACCTTGTGGTTCATTTCTTGAGGTATAAGTTAGTTTATGTAAGTTTTTGGTTTGAATAAAAGCTCTGCAACTCTGGTTTTAGAGGATACCCGAGCATTCTTGTGTGCCAGTGTGTTCATTTGGATTGAACTCTTTTTTTTAGCTTTAGACCTATTTCAATAGGATAGATTTAAGAATTTTTCTTTCTTTGAGTAAGTATTTTAGAGTTAGTTTGGTAACACCAATAAATTGTTTAGTATTTAGAGAGTCTACTGGTCCAGTCCAGACCTGTTTGTGTTTCAATGGCTCCCCTGTGAAATCTAACCACAAGATCTCCATAAAGTTGGATAAATGTTTTAAGGGAGCCAATGTATAGTAGGAATATGAAGGTAGGAGTCTAGAAGAGTCAAGCTTCTAATTTTATACTCATGCCCTAGGCGAGACTAGTGTGCCCGGTTAGAGGTAGTGGAAAAATGGATGTTTGCATGCAGGGGAAAGGAAGAATGTAAAGAAAAAGTATGGTTGCATATAGCATATGAAGATTTCATTTCATGTTAGTGAGATTGAGGATTGATCAATCAATCTGGGTGAGTTTCAAACAAGAAATCAGTAAAGTCCTAGAAATTAGGCCTATTAGCCCTACTTTGTAGGAAGCCTGTGTATGGAGGCCCTAGAACCCTAAATCCACCTGAATATTTTATTATTCCCAAAAGGGTACTTGAATGTAAAGTTTTTTTTTCAGGCTATTTGGAAAGATTCGTCAATAAATTGGAAAAAGACCCTATCAAGGGCTACAAGGAAACTAGGCCTAATTAGGCCTCTAAAAGACTAGTTCTTGAGCCCAATTGAAAAGGGCTTTGAGATCCATAAAAATGGATTCAAATGGTAACATAATGGATGTTTTAAATGTATTTGGTACCCATGCAACCACTTTGGTAGTTTTTGTGAGAAAGGCACTTAGAGTCTTCTAAGTATTTGAAAGCATTGAGACAAAACTAAAAGGTGAATGTCCTTCAAGGCTAAGCACAAGGAGATTGACTCTTAGAATAGAGTTTGGTAGAGTTTTAGGTTGGTCACCTAAGATTAGTAAGATCCTAGAAGAGGGTAGGATCCTTTGGAGAGGACAAACTAGGTCCTAATAGCACTTGTGCAAGAACACCAAGAAGAACATACACCACTTTATCTTCTTTCAAACTTCTTGTTCAACTTTTCCTCTACTTTTAGAGAAAACTGGTATGCCTCTTCAATACTATTCATTTAGACAAAATTCAACTCCTCTTGAATGCTTGGCCTCAATCCATTAAGGTAATGAGAAACTTTATCCTTATCAGCTTCTGCATGGCCTGTTCTAATAAGGATTCGATAGAACTCCTCCGTATACTCTTGAATAGATCTCCTTGCTTTCTTAAAACCTTGCATTTTGTTTAGTAGATCAAGCTCATAATCAACAAGAATGAATTTTCACTTCAATTTATTCATTATTCAATCCCATCTTGTGATTTTCTCCTTTCCTCTTCTATTTCACTCCAATTGAATCTTGTGCCACCAAATCTTTGGATGACCCTTCAGTCTGGCCTTCATAAACTTGACCCTATTAGGATCCTCAATATCTTCATACTCAAAATATTCTTCCAATTCATTGATCCAGTTGATCAACTCCTCTGGGTTAAGATTTCCTAAAAATTTAGGAACCTCAATCTTAGGTCTTTTTCCAAACTTGGAAATAGCCTGAAAAAGCCTTTCTTTCTCTTGGTTCAGGATTTCACCTTCTCCTTCCTGATCAAAATTTCCTTCTTCAGCTTCATCCTCTCTTTCCTCTCTTATGATAAGATTTATAGCTCTTCAAATATCTTCTTGCAATACTAACACTTGTCTCTAGAGGGCTCTAACCTTAGGTGATACACCACCAAATCTTCAACCACAATCCCTTCATGGAGGTATTTTCATGCTTATCATTAAAACCCTAAACCACAGTCCTGGTGCAAACTGCCTCATAGTCAGTGATCTGTCTACACACTCAGGAACTCCTTCTCTAATACCACTTGATGAAGGGTGCTCCCCTTAATACCACAAACACATAACAAAAAAAAGAAACAACAAAAATTTGCAAGATCAAAAAATGAGCTTCTTATTACATCCACAAGTGTAGAATTACAAATTTTAGAATTAAAATATTCTGTAGGACAAAGCCTCGAATAATTACCCTAAACTACCCTAGAAAATACTATGGGCCTTCCTTATATAGGAAATTCTCCACCACCCAGGAAGGTTCCATAATTTTAGCCCTTAAGGCCGACTACCCCTAGAATTATTTTATTTTTAATAATTATTACATTAGGGTCAGCTCAAAATAATTACAAATTATATTTTTAGGTATCCCAACGTCTGGAGGCCATAACCTTTTGACCGTAGCTCTTTTTGGCTATTATAACCACTTTTGGGAAATGGTAGGACCTGATCTACAAAAATTGACTTGTGCAAGCTCCAATCAGCTAGGGTTCGATTGTGATCCAGAGCTTCTAAGGCCTTCAAAATTGAGCTCAAATATTTTGTACCCAAAAACCTCAATAAATTCACCGATATAGATGATATAACAATGAAACTCAACTGGTAGGATGATATGACTAAGATGAACCTCCACCTGTGAAATCAAAACATTTCGACCTTGTATGACCAACTTATTAAAAATAGTAAGTTTCCATAAATAGAAGCTCTGCACAAGATAGCCCTTATTGAAAAGAAACCAGAAATATTTTTGGGTGATGCAAGATTTCCCTTACACCCAAGATGCTCTTGCATCACATTTAGTCTAGAGTGAGCATGGTTAGCCTTTGAGGGCCCATTTTTGTTGGTCATGTGGAGCCCCATGCACATATGGTGATCCTGGTAGACATGAAGATGATGATGGATTTATGACTAATAAATTTCTCAATGCGACATTTGGTATTGATACAAAGGTAAATATTTTCAAGTTCCTTTAATTTATTTAATTATATTTTATTTATAAATGAATGAATAACTAAATTAGTATCTAATGATCTTATGATCAAAATTTAGGGTTAAAGTGTTCATGTTCCCTCATCCCCCTTTTGCACATCATTTAGTCCATAAGTATGTATCTAATAAATCATTATATTTTTTACATGTGAGTAGTATGAAATTATATGAATGGTTGTCTCATTACTCATTGTGCATGTGCTTTAGTTTATTGTTGCACCCTCAACGTTCACACCACATAGCGAAGGACATCGTGGCACTTTCACAGAGATCATTATTTGCATGTTAATTTGATTTTCTTGATTATATTTAATTAATAAATGAATGAATAACTAAGTTAGTAATATAATTATGATCAATATCCAAAGTCAAAGTGTTCATAGAAATGGTAATTTTCCTTCACCTACATTTGTCATGAATTTTTCAATTCCATAGGTATATATCTAATAAAGTATTATAATTATTACATGTGAGTAGTACGTTATAATATGAATTGTTGTCTTATAACTTATTATGCATGTGCATTAGTTTACTACTAGATCCTTGATGTTGACACCACATAGTGAAAGACACCATGGCACTTTAACGAAGGTATCATTTATTCATTAGCATGATGTTGTAAGAAAATATAGGCATTCTTGATATCTACATAATACTCTTGTTGTTTCATTTTCAGTTGTTGACATCAGATACCCCTCCTATTGTTCATGAATATTTGGATCATGGGGTTTCTGCAACTGTAGTGAATTCTGAAGCATTGATCAAGGTATGAAAGAGATTAACTAATTTTAATTGTTGTTTTAATGGGGTTTATTGAAATTTTTAATGATATTCATGTATGTATTTTAATTATTATTTTTTATTTTTGTTGTAAGGACTTGTTACTCTAGTTTTTTAGTGTGCCCCTCTCATGGATGAACACAGTGACTATTCGTTAGTCATAAGAGAATATTCTATTGTATGCCATCTTATAATTCAATTTTGATGTATATTAGTTATTGATGTTTATACTTTTGATTTTATCAGCTGGAGCTCCATAAGAGTCTAGAGAGCAGGATGAGTGAGCGCACTCAGAAGAATCTAGCATCCATTGCATTTTCATCCATGTGACATTCAAAGGTAGCACAAGATTTGTTTTCTTCCCCTCATGGGAAATGACTAGATTAGGGATATATATTGTATGACTATATAGCATTATTGGACATATTTTTTGTATATTGTATATGTGACACGTTCTACATCTATTTGGATTTTAGGAAGCCAATTTAACTGTATTAGAAATATTGCATGTATGACATTATTGGACATATATTTTTGGCTTCATGCCCTATGAGTATTTATATTTCATGTTTTAAGTATGAAATTCATGTCTCATGCGTATTGATGTGTAATATTTTATGTTTATGTGGATATCTTATGCTTTCTCAAGCTTTATATTTATGATTTCATGTATCTATGTATATTGTTACTGTATGATTCATACTCTATGGAAACATGTATGTTTCATTCCATACAACTTTAGGTCCGCTACTTTGAGCTCAAACAATTTATGAAGAAAGTGATTCAATGTACATCAATATATGACTATCTAACATAATACACTGTTCTTTTTTGGATTTGTAGTTCATTGTTTGCTAAGAAAATGGTTGGACAATCTAGTGGTTGATCTAGATCCATAGTAGTCATTGAAGAATCAATTATTTTTAACATGCCTTTAATAAATTTTTGAATCATCAAGGGCATGAAATTAACCTTTCAAACACAAGGATTTAGACCAACTAGGACCTAGGTGGATTATTTTGATCTACATGGGAAAAATATGTAACACACACCTTAAGGGACACATCGATATATTGTGGTCTAGAACATTTGAGTGATTTGTGAAGCCAAACAAAGTTGTTCATATTATTTACTCACCCAATCAAAGGTAGCAACTTTCAACTGAATGACATTGCAAGATTTGGAAAGAAACGAGACATGGTTGCCACTTTTGAATGAGGTGGAATATCATGAAATTGAGAGAGGATTTTGTGAGCATCAATGAAATGATCCCATAACATTAGATAGATTATTGATATGTTTTACTAGCTCCAAGAAATGATCCATGAAAGTTTGATAATTTTGGCACTATGTGCACATTAAGGGATGCACTAGTACAGTGTGGTCCAGAATGTTTGAGTAAGTTGAGGAGTCAAAAGAGGTTTTTTGTGGAATTTACTCACCCAATCAAAGGTGTTGGCACAAATGGTTCAAGGACATGATGAACCATTTCAAAGATAAGCAATGTAGCAACTTTCAACTAAGCAACATTGTAAGATTTAGCAAGAAATGAGACATGGTTGCCACTTTTGAATGAGGTGGAATCTCATGAAACTAAGAGAGTATTTTTTGGGCATTAGTAACATGATCCCATAACATAATATAGATCATTGATACATTGCACAATCTTTGAGAAATGCTCCATCAAAATTTGACAATTTTGGTAGCGCACTATGTGCACCTTAAGGGATGAATAAAAAAAGTGTGATCTAGAACATTTGAGTGACTTGGGGAGTCAAATGAGGTTATTTATATGGTTTACCTAGAAAACCACAATTATTGGCACAAATTATTTGAGTTCATGATGATTCATTTCAAAGATACATAATGTTGCAACTTTCAACTGAGGCACATTGCAAGATTTGATAGCGACCAAGATTGGGTTGCCAATTTCAAATGAGGTCGAATCTCCCAAAATTGAGATAGGTTTTTGTGGGAAGTGGAAATATGATCATATATAACCTAAAAATTGTTGATATATCCCATGAGATTTGAGAAATGGCCCTATAAATATTGCTACTTTTTGTACTATGTGCACCTTAAGGGTCACTTTGGTCCGGAGTGGTCTAGAATGTTTGAGTGACTTGGGGAGAGAAAGGAGAATTTTTATAGGGTTTAATTGCCCAATCAAAGCTATTGGTAAAAATATTTTGAGGCCACGATGACCCATTTTAAAGATACAAAATTTTAGAATTTTCAACTGAGACACATTGCAAGATTTGGCAACGAGAGAGATTGAGTTGCCAAATTCAACGAGGTCAAATCTCCCAAAATTGAGATAGGTTTTTGCAGGTAGTGACAACATGATCTTGTAGCACCAGATGGATCATTAATATGCCACATGAGCTCCAAGAAATGGTTTGACAAATATTTCTTCTTTTTATACTATGTGCACCTTAAGGATCACTTCGATCCAGAGTGGTTTGGAATGTTTGAGTGACTTGGAGAGAAAAATGAGGTTGTTCCTGGGGTTTAACCAACCAACTAAAGCTATTGGTGCAAATGGTTCAATCCATGACAAACCATTTCAAAGATACACAATATTACAACTTTCAACTAAGGAACACTGCAAGATTTGACAATGATCGAGATTGGGTTGCCGATGTTTTAGTACACTTGTACGCTTTCAATAATCAGTGTTGTATGAAGTTATTTGTCACTTTTTGGTAATTTATACAATTTTAATGTTCCTCTAGGTGTTTGTAATATCTGGAAAATGGTTATGTTCATCAAATGGTTTTGGTATCGTACTTTGGACATGTTCTATCTTGTTTCACCCATCGATGGCTCAGAAGTTTTGATGATCAAGTCATGGACATGGTTATGATAACCTACAACTGATTGAATATCTTGATGGAATGAATGGACAAGTAAAAGATAGTGATTGAAGGTCATCGAGCTACTAAAGTGATATGTAAGGCAATTAAATCAGTCAATGTATTGTCATTGATGTCAACTAGTTTTGACTGTACTTATCATGATGGTTACAAACATCTAAAGAAGAAAAATGGTAAAGGAATGATATTACTACATGAAGATGAGATGGATATGAAAGATATGGCTATGGTATACATTGGGTAGCTTATTGACGAGTCTATGAAATCATGTTGTTCACTTGATTGTATTACATGATTTTGTTATGTATTGAAGATCATAATTGAATAGGTTTATGTGATCGGTAATTGAAGATTTATGTATACACCGAGCTAGTGTAGTATATACTGAGTCCAATATTAACTGGGTAGGTATTTATCGACACATTTTGGTATTGACCAAGTGAAAGAAAAAAATAAAGTTTTGTTAGTGAACAGATTTGTCTTCCAATAAAACCTTTAGAATAACCTTTATTTGCCCAAACACGGAGACACAATAAGCAACTAATAGTTGGGTCTCTTTGCAATGGGTTTATGCAATTGCCCTCTAAATTTAATAAGGTACAACTCCCTTGTAAGATTTGCAATGACTTTTTTAAACTATAAACATGAATGCTTTTAACCGAAAAGCATGAAAGGCACACAAACATCTACCTATAAACACAGAATAGATGTGAAAGAAAAGAACAACTAAGAAAAATAGATAAGTGACACAAAGTCCACCTATGAAGACCCTAAAAAATAGAGAAAATGCAAGAAGGAAGGCATAACATCCTCTTCCAAATACACAAATGACCAAGGCTCAAAGACCAAATAACAAATATGTATTGTAATTAAATAAGATGGAATTAAATTTAGAGACAACTGAATCAATTCAAAGATTGATTTCAATCAAAAGACAAACATTTAGACTCAAAGATCTGATATATATTTATCTTTCTTCTCTAAACCTGCAAAAAGATGACACAGATCTTCTTATTCCTGCACTCACAAATGACAATTTGAAAATGAAATATCATTTCTTTCTCCCTGCAATTACAAACTAAAACTAGAAAATAAAACCCCTCTACTAGCAGCCTAAAGTCTCCAGCCAAAAGGTGGAAAATAACTGAACCCCCATTCCTTTGCAAAAATTATAATTTATAATCACTCTCCAAGAAAGCCCCTCTATTTTCGGTCACTTTTCAGTTACATAACTGATTCTTGAAATATTTCATCTTTTTATCCTTCCCATAAAACTTCTCCAGAAGAATATTAGAACATTATAATAATTTAAAAATTATCAAATGTTTTAATGTCTCCACCTTATCATATAGATTTCTAATATTTATGCTTCCACGTTTAAAAATAAATGATAGATTTGACAGTACTATACACAGTCATTCATATCTTGTGAACCAGGTAGAATTTTGACAATCACTCTTGTGATAATCTTGAAAACTAGGATTTTAAAAACATATCAAAAAATGAGCATGATCCAACATTGCGATTGGAAGTTATGCCCCCCGCACTGAGACTATTTTGCTGGGGCAGTCAAGCATCTGATTTCGACAAATCTTGATCTATTTTTCATTCAAAACACAACCCACTTGATAACATATAGAAATGTTAGACCATTTATGTTAAATATAGATTTCCTTTGCTCCAAATAGATGCATTCATCTTCTATAACCATGAGATCTGAGTGGTACAATCTACTCATTTGCATGCATGTTTTCCTATTGGCATATGGTTGATTGCTGCCTCATTAATGTTGTGTTCTCATTGTTTAACTATTGCCCAAAATTCCCTATCATTCATTTTGGCCATGGTCTTATTTTTCAAAGGAGTGCTCAAGCGTCAAAAAATCCTCTGTGTTTTCTATCTTTTAGTGTTGAAAGTCTAGTGTGTTTTCTGCTTTCTGGCCCAAAAATCCAGTGTGTTTTCGACCTTCTCTCTAAAGGCTCAGGATGTTTTCAACTTTCGGTCCAAAAAAATTCTCTATGTTTTCAACCTCCAATTTGAAAACCCTTTATGTTTTTGACCTTCAAGTGTACAAATCCGACCAGGTGGGTCCTAGTTCCTCATAGCTGTGCAAGTGCAGTGAAGATCTGACGGCTATCACATAATCTCAAGGAATATTCCTTGCCCTTGTGATCATGCAACAATGGTTGGATTGGAATCTTAGTGGGTCCATGTTTGAGTAAGGTGGCATATTTCCCTAAGTGCGCAACTCTGACCTGTGGCCCCTGCGGCTAGCTTTCCTCAAAATCTTGTGGTTGTCACATGTTCACAAGGAATATTCCTTGCCCTTGCGATCATGTGACAGGATGACACCTGTCGGTGGGCCCATTCTCTATCTGCAAAGGTTAAAGCTCAGAAAAATCTTATGGTTATCGCTACACCGCTAAGGAAAGATGTTGCCTATTTAAGCACGCAGTGTAATGATGGTCATCAATCTTCCTTCCGATGTGATGCAACGGTCAGTGGTTAACATCTTATGGTTGGTCGCATGATCGCATGGGCTCTTTCAAGCCCATGTGACCATGCGACAAATCGTCAGCGGTCACAATTAAGGTAGTTGACAAATGGTTAATGGTTTGGGCAGTTAATGTCATGTAGTTGGTCGCATGATCGCATAGGCCTTCCTAGCTGCATGTGATCATGCGACAAGCGGTCAATGGGTAGCATCTTCCAGTTAGTCGCATGATCACATGGGATCTTCTGATCCCATGTGCCATGCGACTAACCGCCCGTGGTTACGGTGGTTACAAGATGACAGCAGCCAAGGTGGGGTAAAACCAAAGCTTGTCACATGATTGCATGGGATCTCCTAATCCCATGCGACCATGCAAAAAGCCTTCGACAGTCGACAAAGCTTCCAACTCTGGTGGTTTACAGTCTCAGGTGGTGACATGTCCAGTCTGTGGGAGGGGCTCAGTAACATGTGCCCTCGTAGATTCAAGATCTACAATGGTCGCATGTTCGCATGGGATCTTCTGATCCCATGCGATCATACGACCACTGTAGGATCCTTCTGATGCTTCCAGGTGGTGTTGATGTGGGTCCAGCTGAGGTGTTCAGTTCCTATTGGGCCACATGGCAAGGTTTGGCAGGAGTTATGTCTTGCGGGTCTCGAGCATCTATGTGGCAAGCGGAGGCAAGTTTTCTAAAGAGCTGTCGCATAATTGCATAAAAGCTTTTGAGCTCATGCGATCATGTGACCGTTGACTTTTTTAGGTGGTGCAACTTTGTTGGTGGGCCTTTTTTTGTAGAGACACTTGTGAGTGTGGGTAGCTGAGAATTGATAATTCTGAAGGCAGTTGTAGCTGATAGATTTTGCAGAGGATTTAGGCTACCATTTTTGGGTCCTTTCGAGGATCTGAGATCGGATTTTGGGCATTCATGATAGCCTGACTTGTAGAGAAGTAGATGGATCGAGGTCTTTTATCTACAGGCATGATCAAGTACAGAGATGGGCACGTAATGGGATATATATCTGATCGGTTGGATATTTTCAGAGAAACATTTATGATCAGAAGCGACTGGTTTTTGGGGTTGATTATTTTATGCATATCTATGTAGCCCTAATTGAGATATTTTTGATTCTTGCCTGCATGCAGGGGATGTATATATTATTTTTTTGGAGCTTTTTTAGCTCAGAATCTAGCAATTGTAAAAAAAAAGGAAAGTTTCTTTCCCAAAGGTTATTGAAGGAATTCTTTCTACCCCTTAACTTTCTGCAATTGTAAAATTCCCATTGATAATTCAGATAATGCAAAACATTCTGTGACATTCTTGTTGTCCCTGTGTTTCCTTGTTTGGCTTATCTCTTATTGGATTGAAGTTTATGAATGCTTTTAGTGATACTTAGGTTTCCTGATTCCTCTTGCTTTCTGCAATTTTGTGTGTTTCCTATGTTTGATCTGATTTAGATGTTTTGTGGGTATGATATAACCCCTAGCAGTCTTGTCTCAATCCTACACTGAGCTACAGCAGTGAATGTCTATTTGTAGGTCATAAGTGGTGTCTTTTGTTCAGGCCCTCTTATGAAATACTTATGCAAGCCTATTTAGTAAGCTGTGATCTTCTAGACCTATTTTCTTCATTGGTTTCATCCCTCTATACTGAGATTCATACCCTAATTTCGGTGCATCACCTAGTAGGATAGATTTGCTTCCTATCATTTCCATTTCATGCATTCCTTCTATCCCTTTCCCTCAAAAAATTTTACATTTCCTGTCTAAGAGAAAATCTGGGTGACTATCTAAGAGGAACCAGCCTAGAATCTAGAGGTCTCATCTTGGTTAGAAAAAGGTCCCACAACCTTGAGATGATCGCCATGTTATAATGGATTATCAAGACTAGGAGAGCTTGAGATGAGAGGCACAAATTCAGTGTATAACATTTCTGGCATGCCCAGTGGGACAGTAAAGAAGTTCATCTATTGAAGATTGTGTCATCTCTGATATGAAAATTGCATAATATAGACCTTTAGAGGTTGTTCTATCAAGTATATCTGGTGACTCCAGTAGTTTGAAAGATTCAGGCCAACCTTGCTTAAGGTTTATGAGAAAGATCAAGACTAGAAGCTCAAAGCCTACCAAATTTTTAGAGTTGCCCTTGAAAAGAAGCTAAAAAGGCAGGTCAACTCAGAGAGAATCTCCTGCAAGAAGAGTCCAATCTACACCTCCTGATACTTCAGAGAGGAGACCTTTCCTCTTTCATTTCAGAAGAAGAGGCAGATCTCTAACCAGAGATCTAGAAGAGGAAGGAGATTCAAATTTAGCAAATACAGCTCATATAGTTGTTAATCTTCAGGTTACACCTCCTACAATGGCTAGAAATTTTGCCTTTACACCTTTCAATCAGGGGAGCCCATTAAATTTTGCAGTGCATCATGATGTGCCCTTGGTGGCATTAAAGAGTATACCTGATTTCATAGGGGAGGGATAGACAACAACCTTTGAGCACATAAGAGATGTGACCACCATTTGTAGCATACACAACATCACTCAAGAGGATGTGGCCACCAAATTATTAGCAGCATCTCTGAAAGGTAAGGCTCTAGAGTGGTTTAGAACTTTAACTGTTGGTTCTATTACTTCATGGGATGAATTAGGGGATGCATTAAGCAAGCATTTTGAGGATAAATCAGATAATTTGTCTCTGGTTGAGCAATTAACAACTATAAAGAGAGACCCTCAAGAGCAAATGATAGATTATAATAGTAGATTCCTTAAAACATGGAATAGAATCCCAGTCTTTGTAAGGCCATTAGCTGACCATGCCTTCCTGTACTACTTGCAAAGTCTAAATAAATAAATTTCTATCATGATCCAATCTATGGGTGGTACCACTTTACCCCAAGCCTTTGACACTGCTGTCAGAGCTGAAAATTGTTTGATCCAAGTAGGCATGATATAGAGAAGACCTCCCATGCCTATCTTCCCTAGTCTTCAGCCCATTGCACCTACACAAGTACCCCCATTTACCCCTATTCCCACAATATCCACACCTCAAGCTAGTACCAGTAGTCAGGAGGATGCTGCAACAAATTTCTCCCAAGGGTTGCAAGAGGTGAAGAGTAGTCAGCAAACTAGTATACAAGAAATGGAAAACTTGCTGTAGACTCTAACCAAAGAAGTCACAAACTTGAAGAAACAAAAGCAAGGCATCAGGCCACCCTTCCAATCACAAGGCCAAAGTCCTAATCAGAAATACCAAAATTAGGAACAACCTTATCAACAAAATAGGCCACCATACTAGGGAGGCTATCAAGGGAAATGACAAAATTTTAATCAAAGACGATTCCAACTGTATAACCCTGCACCTCTCAATTCTGTAAATCCAGTCAGGGATATGGTTTCCAGTCAAAACAATATGGCCATGGATAATGAATGGTGTTTCCCTTGCAATCAGCCTCACAATCAAGCTACGTGTTCTAATGGATGCATGAACCAAGCACTAGTGGTTCAAAATGCTTCACAAGATCAAACAAAAGCTCCTTCTAGTGGGACAACTCCTCAACAAGAAACACAAGAGAATGAGACTGCTCTTTTCAATTGGGAGCAACTAGATTTCAATGGAGTCAATGATGAAGCTACTTTTTTTGCCTACACAAGAGCAAAGAGAAGAGCCCAAGACATGGAGAGAGCAGATTCTGGTACTAAGGCCACTACATCTATAGAGCCACTACAGCAAGTTGCCCCTATCACATCCAAGGAGGCCCCTGTCATCATAAGCAAAGAAGGCCAAGTTCCAAAAGAAGCAGAACCCATCATAGTAAAAGCACAATAGAGAGTACACACTATGGCACCTTATAATATTGTAGACAACATGAAGAAGTTGAATGTCACCATGTCTATGTGGGACTCTTTGTCTATTCCAGGACAACCTCAAATTTTGGAGAAGGCCATGAGAGAGGCAGCAAATCCTCAACCTGCAAGAGAAATTGGAAAACCAGTGTTGGTCAACACTGATCAAGAAAAGGAGACTTCAACTAGCAACTCCAAGGCCGGTACCATGCCAGGTAGGAATTTCAAGCCACCTCCCTTTTACGTATCTTTAATTATTAGGAAATCTTTAGTGCATAATTGTATGGTAGATAGTGGAGCTACTAGCACTGTAATGCCTAGGAAAGTGGCTAATCAATTAGGACTTAAATATGAACCCTTCCAAAAGAAGGTTACCCAACTTGATGGATCCTTAGTTAGTACTATAGGTGTGGCCAAGGATACCAAACTAATTCTCCATGCTAGTCCTAATTTTTCCATTCTCCTCGACATATATATCATAGATCTCCCTGCATTGTTTGCCATATGTCTCTCAAGAGAGTTCACAACCAAGATAGGAGGTTATCTTTCTTCCGACTAGTCTCACATGCTCTTTCATACAAGGTGTGGTACCAAAGTCACCATTAAATCAGAAGCCTTAGCAATACATCATATAGAGCCATATGTGTCTAGTTCCATCAATTGCCCTATATTTGATGATAATGATTTCCCAACCATTAGTGAAGCAAGCACCAAAATAGAGAATATCCATGATATTCTCCTAGATGAAAGAACCTCAAAGATCTAAGAGAGTCTTGTTTGGGATTTTGGTTTGGGGACTTATCTGATTCAAGAAAGTGGAGCCATAGAACCAAGCCTTCTCAAAGAACACACTGATTCAGATGATCGGGATAGTTAGGTCTGGGAACTATTTTTTGATGGAGCAAGAAGTAGACATGGTTTTGGTGGAGGTGCTATGCCGGTGTCCCCAAAAGAAGAAAGGTATTATACTACCTTTAGATTTAGTTTTTCCTGCACCAGCAACACTACAGAGTATGAAAGTCTGGTTAATGGACTAGAATGGGCTAGAAAAAGAGGGCTTAAAGCATTAAAAGTATATGGTGATAGTGAACTTGTTGTCAGCCAAGTAAGAGGGATGAGTGCAACCAAAAATGATGTCATGAAAGCATACAAACATAGAGTTTTGGATGCAATTGAAGATTTCCATGCTTTCAATATCGTTACTATCCCTAGAAAATTAAATCAAAATGCTGATAGGTTAGCTGCTATTGGATCTCAGTTTCACATCCCCAATAGAATTTCAAAAGAGGCAGATCAACATCACATCAAGATTATTGTCAGACCTTCAATTCCTGATAATAATATTAATTGGCAAGTGTTTGACAATGATGAACAAATTCTACAGTTCTTGTTTGAAGAAGATATCTTTTCAAGGCACAATCAAAAGAGGTTATCACAGAACTATGGTGATCAAGTGATACAACTTAGATCTCATAAGATGCCTAAAGATCTTGTCACCTTAGAGACTATCTTCAACAAGGATGATGAAGTCAAGAAAAATAAAGTTGGCTTGGTAGTCCAACAGGAACATTGTGCTGAATTAGAGTTGGAACCAGGTAAGAGCCTACAATTTGGAAAAGTAAACACTAATTCAGAAAAGCAAGCTTACACTAAATTATTCAGAGAATTCAGTGATGTTTTTGCATGGAGATATGGAGACCTCAAGGTTTTTGATCCTACCCTTGCTCAACACACTATTGAATTGGAGCCTAATGCTAAACCAGTAAGGCAAAAGAAAAGGCCTGTTAATCCTAAGCTTGAACCACTTATGCATAAGGAAGTACTCAAACTGATAGAAGGTGGCATCATCTACCCCATCAAACATACTAGTTGGGTTTCCAACCTTGTTCCTGTCAGGAAGAAGAGTGGGGAGCTGAGGTTATGTGTTGATTTTAGGGATTTGAACAGAGCCTCATTAAAAGACCGCCATCCACTACCCTCTATGGAACAAATTCTACAATGTGTCTCTGGATTCGAGAGATTCTCATTGTTAGATGGCTATTCAGGATACAATCAAATCTTAGTGAAAGAAGAGGATCAATATAAGACTGCATTTACAACCAAGTGGGGGACCATGTCATATCAAAAGATGCCCTTTGGTTTGTCAAATGTAGGTGCTACATTTCAAAAGGCAATGGATATGGCCTTTAAGGGCCTCATGTACAAGTTTGTGTTGGTCTACCTAGATGACATAACTATCTACTCAAAGCATGCAGTAGACCACATTAGAAATTTGAGGTGGATTTTTGAAAGATACAGAGAATTTTGGATATCCCTTAATCCCAAGAAATGTGTGTTTGTAGTTCATGAAGGAAAACTATTGGGATATGTAGTATCCAAAGAGGGAATTATAGTGGATCCTGAGAGAATTGCAGCCATCTTAGAACTACCATTACCACATCAAAAGAAAGGACTCCAATCTTTCATAGGAAAGATTAACTTTTTTAGGAGATTCTTGCCTAACATTGCAGAGTTACTCAAGCCTTTGACAGCCATGTTGAGGAAGGGCTCAGCCTTCAGTTGGACCAAAGAAGGAAAAGTTAACTTCAAAGCTATTAAAGAAGCCTTAACAGAAGCTCCTGCTCTCCTACACCCAAATTTCAGTAAGGATTTTATCCTTTATGCTTATGGGGGTGATGATGCTATATCTACAATGTTGATTCAAGAAAATGCTAAAGGATTGGAGCAGCCTATTGCTTTCTTTAGTAAAGGCTTAGAAGAATATGAACAAAGATACTCTTTTGTAGAAAAACATGTTCTCGCTGTGGTAAAGAGCCTCAAAAAATTTAGACATTTGTTGACCCGTAGCAAGGTGCATTTGATGGTTACTCATCCAAGTGTCAAAGAATTTTTTCTTTCTAAGGACCTAAATGAAAAAAGAGCTGGTTGGATCACTAAGGTGATGGAATATGACATAGATATTCAGACTACTAAGCTGGTTAGAGGAAGAGGTCTTTGTGAGCATCTGGAAGAAGATGGAAGTTCAAAGAAACTAGAATACATAGATGCATCTCTGGTGGTGCATTCTACAGGAGAGCAAGCCAAGGCAACTAGTTGGTTTCCTAATATGATCAATTATTTGAAGATAGGACAATATCCTGCAGGCCTAGATTCAGCAAAAAGGAGGTATTACAGGTTACAATATATTCCTTTTGTGTTGATAGATGAAATTCTTTGCAGAAAGGATCACAATGGGGTCCTTCTAAGATGCATAGATTTAGAAAGGGTTGCAGATGTCTTATTTGAGTTTCATGATGGAGCTTCTAGTGGCCATTTCTCTCCTAGGACTATGGCTTTTAAGATCATGAGGGCTAGATACTATTGGCCATCTATCTTCAAAGATAGTCATGATTATGTTAGAAGATGTGTCAAATGTGCTATTTTTGTAGGGAAAGAAAGATTTGCAACTCTGCCCCTCCAGCCAGTCAAAATAAAGCAGCCCTTCATGAAGTGGGGTATAGATTTCATTGGCATGATTAACTCTCCATCTAGTGCAGGACACAAGTGGATAATCACTGCAACTGATTATTTCACTAGGTGGACAGAGGTAGTTGCTTTAAAAGAAGCTAATGAGAGTGCTATTTTAAGTTTTTATGATGACATCATTCATAGATTTGGCATTCCAGATTCTATAGTTTCAGACAATGCATTAGAATTTACATGCTTCAAAGTCTCAGAGTGGGTAGTCAAGAAGGGAATCTATGTGAATACAAGTTCCAATTACTATCCTCAGGGGAATGGTTTGGCAGAATCAACAAATAAGAATCTGATTAGAATAATCAAAAAGACCCTGCAAGACAGTTAGAGGGATAGACATACTAAATTGAGATCTGCCTTGTGGTTAGATAGAATCACTCCAAAGAAAATCATTAGTAATTCCCCATACATGTTGGTATATGGTAGAGAGGCTAAGTTATCTATTTCAACTAAATTTCTAGCTTTGGACTTGGCCACTCAGTATGCCTTGTTTGAAGAAAGTGATCCTATGCAAATCAGATATGCCCAGTTGATGGAGCTAGAAGAGATCAGAGATAAATCAATGCAAGATATGACATTCCATCAGAGTCAAACAAAGAGAAGCTTTGATAAAAGAGCTAGGGTTAGAAACTTTAAGGTTGGAGATGTAGTTCTCAAATGGGATGAGTTCAGGTCAAAACCTGGCAAGCACACAAAGTTTGATTCCTTTTGGGGTGGACCATTTGTTATAATAGAGTGCAGAGGATCTAACACTTTTCAGCTTTCAACCCTTGAAGGAGATGCCTTTCCAATCTCAGTGAATGGTTTCCACTTGAAGCCTTGCTTTGAGGTTAATGCCTCTCTGTAGGTCCTTCTTGTAAATTCTTGTAAATATGTTTCTTGCTTTCTTTCCCTGCTTTCTAGGTTAGTTCCTATTTCCCAAGAAGTGCATGTGCACAGGTCTATCTTTTGGTTCAGTTTCATCTCTCCACCAATTTTGGTGCTCGATAGTGACCCCATGCCCAATGGATTGCTTCAAAGGCCACTCGTCTATGTCTAGTAGGCTAACATCCCACAGAGGTCACCAAAATGTTGCCCAAAATTCCCTATCATTCATTTTGGCCACAGTCTTATTTTTCAAAGGAGTGCTCAAGCGTCAAAAAACCCTCTGTGTTTTCTGCCTTTTGGTGTTGAAAGTCCAGTGTGTTTTCTACTTTTTGGCCTGAAAATCTAGTGTGTTTTCAACCTTCTCTCTGAAGGCTCGGGGTGTTTTCGACTTTCGGTCCAAAAAAATTCTCTGTGTTTTCGACCTCCAATTTGAAAACCCTTTGTGTTTTTGACCTTCAAGTGTGCAACTCTGCACAAGCGGGTCCCAGTTCCTCATAGCCATGCAAGTGCAGTGGAGATTTGATGGCTGTCACATAATCTCAAGGAATATTCCTTGCCCTTGCAATCATGTGACAACAGTCAGATTGGAATCTTAGTGGGTTCACATTTCGAGTAAGGTAGCATATTTCCCTAAGTGTGCAACTCTGACCTGTGGCCCCGGTGGCTGGCTTTCCTCAAAATCTTGTGATTGTCACATGTTCGTAAGGAATATTCCTTTCCCTTGTGATCATGCGATAGGATGACACCTGTCGGTGGGCCCATTCTCCGTCTGCAAAGGTTAAAGCTCGACAAAATCTTGTGGTTGTCGCTACACCGCTAAGGAAAGATGTTGCCTATTTAAGCGTACAGTGTAACAACGGTCGTTGATCTTCCTTCTGATGTGATGTAGCGGTTAGTGGTTAACATCTTATAGTTGGTCGCATGATCGCATGGGCTCTTCTGAGCCCATGAGACCATGCAAGAAACTATCAGCGGTCACAGTTAAGGCAGTTGACAAACGATTAACAGTTTGGGTAGTTAACGTCATGCAGTTGGTCGCATGATCACATAGGCCTTCCTATCCACATGTGATCATGCGACAAGTGGTCAATGGGTAGAATCTTTGGGTTAGTTGCATGATCGCATGGGATCTTCTGATCCCATGTGCCCATGTGACTAACCACCTATGGTTATGGTGGTTACAAGCTGACAGTAGCCAAGGTGGGGTAAAACCAAAGCTTGTCGCATGATCGCATGGGATCTCTTGATCACATGCGACCATGTGACAAGCATTTAACGGTCGGAAAAGCTTCCAACTCCAATGGTTTACAGTCTTGGGTGGTGACATGTCAAGTCTGTGGGAGGGGCTCGGTAACATGTGCCCCCGTAGATTCAAGATCTATGGTGGTCGCATGTTCGCATGGGATCTTTCGATCCCATGCGATCATGTGATCACCGTAGGATCCTTCTGATGCTTCTAGGTAGTGTTGATGTGGGTCCAGCTGAGGTGTTTAGTTCCTGTTGGGCCACATGGCAAGGTTTGGTAGGTGTTATGTCTTGCGGGTCCTGAGCGTCTATGTGGCAAGCGGAGGTAGGTTTTCTAAAGAGCTGTCGCATGATCGCATAAAATCTTTTGAGCTCATGCGATCATGCGACCGTTGAATTTTTCAGGTGGTGCAACTTTGTTGGCGGGCCTTTTTCTGTAGAGACACTTGCGAGTGCAGGTAGCTAAGAATTGATAATTCTGAAGGTAGTTGTAGCTGGGAGATTTTGTAGAGGATTTAGGCTACCATTTTTGGGTCCTTTTGAGGATCTAAGATCAGATTTTGGGCATTCATGACAGCCCAACTTGTAGAGAAGTAGATGGATCGAGGTTTTTTGTCTACATGCATGATCAAGTACAGAGATGGGCACGCAAGGGGACATATATCTGATCAGTTGGATATTTCCAGAGAAACATTTATGATCAGAAGCGACTAGTTTTTTGGGTTGATTATTTTGTGCATATCTATGTAGCCCTAATTGAGATATTTTTGATTCCTGCCTGTGTGCAGGGGATGTATATATTCTTTTTTTGGAGCTTTTTTAGCTCAGAATCTGGCAATTGTAAAAAAAAAGGAAAGTTTCTTTCGCAAAGGTTATTGAAGGCATTCTTTCTACCCCTTAGCTTTCTCCAATTGTAAAATTCCCATTGATAATTCAGATAATGCAAAACATTCTGTGACATTCTTGTTGTCCCTGTGTTTCCTTGTTTGGCTTATCTCTTATTGGATTGAAGTTTATGAATGCTTTCAATGATACTTAGGTTTCCTGATTCCTCTTGCTTTCTGCAATTTTGTGTGTTTCTTGTGTTTGATCTGATTTAGATGTTTTGTGGGTATGCTATAACCCCTAGCAGTCTTGTCTCAATCCTACACTGAGCTGCAGAAGTGAATGTCTATTTGCAGGTCATAAGTGGTGTCTTCTGTTCAGGCCCTCTTATGAAATACTTATGCAAGCCTATTTAGTAAGCTGTGATCTTCTAGACCTATTTTCTTCATTGGTTTCATCCCTCTATACTGAGATTCATACCCTAGTTTCGGTGCATCACCTAGTAGGATAGATTTGCTTCCTGTCATTTCCATTTCATGCATTCCTTCTATCCCTTTCCCTCAAAAATTTTTACATTTCCTATCTAAGAGAAAATCTGGGTGACTATGCAAGAGGAACCAACCTAGAATCTAGATGTCTCATCTCAGTTACGAAAAGGTCCCACAACCTTGAGATGATCCCCATGTTATACTGGATTATCAAGAGTACGAGAGCTTGAGATCAGAGGTGCAAATTCAGTGTATAACATTAACATGCAATAGAAAATCATTGAGAACCTTCATCAGGTACATTAGATGGAATATCAATATTCATTTTAAAATTTATGATGCCAATAACTATTGCCAATGCTTCCATCACCGACAATCATGAGTTTGAAATCCAGGCAGTTTGCGTGTTGGTGGTTACGCAAGAAGGGCTAAACCTAAGCTTTTGGATTAGGTTGAGACTTTTCTTCACTTCATGCCTTGAATATCCATGGATCATTTCTCATGATTTCTTTCATGACAGCGGCCTTTGAAATGGCTTTCAAGATTTCATGTTCCCCACTTATCGAGTTTGAGCTTTACATATGGCTTGGAAAAATATATAATGTAAACCAAGAAAATATCCATAAAAGTGCTCCAATAGCAAATAGAGCTCTAATGTGATGGCCAATCCATTATAATTCTTGTGAACAAATAAACATCATAATGGTTCATACATTAATCACAGATGAGATCACACCTGTTACATGCACCAAGAACACATTTTTGTGGATCTCCTTTGAATTTTATCTCTATCCAAAGATTGCCGCACCATTTTATACTTGAACCATGTCACCAATCATTTGCACATTCATCTCTATTAAATTGAGGAGCTCTGTACAAGGACTCATGATGAGATGCAAGAGGATTGCACTTTTTTAAACATAATTTGTCACTAGCATGGGAAATTGGGGAATCGAAGAACCCTTGAATTTGAACCTCTCAATTGGGCCCACATTAATAACAATAGTGCTCTTTGGTTGAACCTGCGCTTTGAACATATTGAACCAGTGAACTAAATTCTAAATCTCTAAACCTGCACTTGAACCTGAACCTCTGAATCCTCTTATGCAAATTGAACCACTTCAAACCTCTTTGAACCTTGGTTCAAAGCAGTTTAGAGAGGTTCAAGACCCTAAAATTGAAAGTTTTTTTTTGGGGTCTATATGGGTACCAACATGGGCTCTATCTGTGGGGCTATTTTTGGCACAAAAATAGAGAACTCCAGCAATCCCTGGGCAAAGATAAGTGCCTTATCCATTGGGTGAATAGGGTCACAAGAATATAGAGAGAAGGGAGCTGCTTGCAATGCAGGTGGAGGGGAGCAGGGCGAAACTAACAAGCCAAAAATGAGGACAAACAGAAAGCCAAAACAAATCAGACTAAACTACACACCAAAAACTTGCAAAGAGAAGACATATTCACAAGTATATACATAAGCAGGAAAATCCTACCTCAAAAGGAAAGATGAGAAGAATTCACACATGACCATTAACCGGCTACAAGAAATATGAGCCCCTTCGAAATAGTGGACTGTGCCTCAAAGGAGAAGCCCCAAACCACTGCTCTTTGATGACTTCCTCGCTACTGTCCAACAAGCTAATACCATGTAGAAATTTGGTTACCCACCATTCTTTACCAAAAAGCCAAATCTCACCATAATGTTTGGCATCCTCCAAAGATTTGTCTATAACATCACACATGCAAGATTTCATTCCAAGCTGAAAAAAATAATGTTCAGAAACTTCTTCAAGAATAATTATGCATTGTTCATGGTTGCTGCTGGCAAGATCATTTTTCTTTACATATTCATTTGCAACATGACTAGTTTTAGCAAAGAAAGAAAATTCTTCCATCATGGGATCAAATCTTTCATTAAAGTTTACTTCATCTCTATCAATAATCAAGTCATTGTCAAATATGTAAAATATTTCATCTTTCCCTTTTGCCAATGCATTATCACATAGTTCAGCATTATTTTCCAAATCCAAACCAGAAAAATCACTTAAGGGAGAATGAAAAGAAGATTCATTCAACATCTCACTTTCATCTAGATTTGGATTGATAACCGAGCCAATCCAAGATAATTTCTGTGGTGGAAGAGAAGACAAAAATTTGCTCATGATTTCTTCTTCTTTAGGAAGAAAGCTATCATTCAATATTGGTACTAAGTCATTCATGGTTTGAAAGATAACTTGTGAATCTCTTCCATGAAATGGGGTTTCAATATGAAAAGAATTCTTCCTAATATTCAGCTTTCCCTTACCAACCATATTGCTGGGTTGACAGGAAACTAAAGAGGACTGCTCATAAATTTTGAAACTGGAAAAATTATTTTTAGCTACCTCATTAAAGGTAAAAGATTGATGTTCTGGTAGCATGTTGTTCTGCAACTCTTTGTTAACCAAACATTCCAAAATACAATCATTATTAACATTTTCAAACTTCAAACTTTTTACCTCAGCAATAGAGAGATATTCTGGTGCAATTTCATTTTTTTTATTTACAAGCACTCTAATGCTATCTTGGTGATCAAAGACTGCATAATTGTGAGAGATGAAATAAGATGATATTACTGGAGGCTCCGCATCATCAACTGTTAGCTCTTCTTTCAGCCTTGCCACCTTTCCTTCATACTCCTCTAGATCCTTAAGTTTGTGGAACTGTACACAGAGACTTCTCCACAAAAGAGTGCTTGCATGATCATCTTCTAGATTGATATTTTCTCTCACAACCTGAGAGACACTTTCTTTAAAGCAATCCATGAAATCATGTAGTACTTTATCATTTGTTTGGTAGATTTCCATGAAAGATGGATTTAGCCTGGTCCTCTTCACAACCTTTCCTTTCATCATGATGAATTAAATTAGAGTTTCCAATCCTACAAATACCAAGATATTTTATAGAATAACTGAGGAAATCAATTTAACACTGATCTTCGATTTCGATCCCCAGTAGAGTCGCCAAAAATCTATTAGTGAATAAATGTGTCTTCCAATAAAACCTTTAGAATAACCCTTATTTTCCCAAACATGAAGATAGAATAAGCTACTAATAGTTGGGTCACTTTGCAATGGTTTTGTGCAAGCCCCCTTTGAATTTTAATAAGGTACAACTCCCTTGTAAGATTTGCAATGAATCTTCTAAACTATAAACATGAATGCTTTTAACTGGAAAGCATGAAAGGCACACAAACATCTACTCGTAAACACATAATAGATGTGAAAGAAAAGAACAACTAAGAACAATGGATAAGTGACACAAAGTGCACTTATGAAGACCCTACAAAATAGAGAAAATGCAAGAAGGAAGGCATAACATCCTCTTCCAAATACACAAATGACCAAGGCTCAAAGACCAAATAACAAATATGTATTGTAATTAAATAAGATAGAATTAAATTTAGAGACAACTAAATCAATTCAAAGATTGATTTCAATCAAAAGACAAACATTTAGACTCAAAGATCTGATATATATTTATCTTTCTTCTCTGAACCTGCAAAAAGATGACATAGATCTTCTTATTCCTGCACTCACAAATTACAATTTGAAAATGAAATATCATTTCTTTCTCCCTACAATTAAAAACTAAAACTAAAAACTAAAACCCCTCAGCTAGCAGCCCAAAGTCTCCAACCAAAAGGTGGAAAATAACTAAACTCCCATTCCTTTGCAAAAATTACAATTTATAATCACTCTCCAAGAAAGCCCCTCTATTTTCGGTCACTTTTCAGTTACATAACTGATTCTTGAAATATTTCATCTTTTTCTCCTTCCCATAAAACTTCTCTAGAAGAATATTAGAACATTATAATAATTTAAAAATTATCAAATGTTTTAATGTCTCCACCTTATCATATAGATTTCTAATATTTATGCTTCCACGTTTAAAAATAAATGACAGATTTGACAGTACTATACATAGTCATTCATATCTTGTGAACCAGGTAGAATTTTGACAATTGCTCTGGTGATAATTTAGAAAACTAGGATTTTAAAAACATATCCAAAACTGAGCACGATCCAATGGTGCAATTGGAAGTTATGCCCCCCTCACTGAGACTATTTTGCTGGGGCAGTCAAGCATCTAATTTCAACAAATCTTGATCTATTTTTCATTCAAAACATAGCCCACCTGATAACATATAGAAATGTTAGACCATTTATGTTAAATATATATTTCCTTGGCTCCAAATAGATGCATTCATCTTCTACAACCATGAGCTCTGAGTGGTACAATCTACTCATTTGCATGCATGTTTTCCTATTGGCATATGGTTATTGCTGCCTCATTAATGTTGTGTTCTCATTATTTAACATGCAATAGAAAAGCATTGAGAACCTTCATCAGGTACATTAGATGGAGTATCAATATTCATTTTAAAATGTATGATGGCAACAACTGTTGCCAGTGCTTCCATCATCGATAATCATGAGTTTGAAATTCGGGTAGTCTGCCTGTTGGCAGTTACGTAAGAAGGGTTGGACCCAAGCTTTTGGATTAGGTTGAGCCTTTTCTTCACTTTGTGCCTTGAATATCCATGGATCATTTATCATGATTTCTTTCATGACATCGGCCTTTGAAATGGCTTTCAAGATTTCATGTTCCCCACTTATCAAGTTTGAGCTTTACATATGGCTTGGAAAAAGATATAATGTAAACCAAGAAAATATCCATAAAAGTGCTCCAATAGCAAATAGAGCTCTAACACGATGGCCAATCCATTATAATTCTTGTGAAAAAATAAACATCATAATGTTTCATACATTAATCACAGATGAGATCACACCTGTTACATGCACCAAGAACATAGTTTTGTGAATCTCCTTTGAATTTCATCTCTATCCAAAGATCGCCGCACCATTTTATACTTGAACCATGTCACCAATCATTTGCACATTCATCTCTATTAAATTGAGGAGCTCCGTACAAGGACTCATGACGAGATGCAAGAGGATCACACTTGTTTAAACATAATTTGTCACTGGCATGGGAAATTGGGGAATTGAAGAACCCTTGAATTTGAACCTCTCAATTGGGCCCACATTAATAACAATAGTGCTCTTTGGTTGAACCTGTGCTTTGAACATACTAAACCAGTGAACTGAATTCTAAATCTTTGAACCTGCACTTGAACTTGAACCTCTGAACCTATGAATCCTCTTATGCAAACTTAACCACTTTGAACCTCTTTGAACCTTGGTTTGAAGTAGTTCAAAGAGGTTCAAGACCCTAAACTTGAAAGTTTATTTTCGGGGTCTATATGGGTACCAACAAGTTTATAACAACTGACTGAATTACTAAGCTAGACAATTGCTTATGATTCCAAGGTAGAGGATAAAGTTTGTTATGAGGATCTAACAAATGAAAAAATTCAATATTGATCAGATGAAGAAGAATGAAACATGTTATAGACACAACTACCAAGGAAGGTTAAAGCAACAAAATAAACGATGAAGATTAAGAGGCAAAATCTAATAGATGATAAGAAAATATTTTATGCTACTTATTTAAAGAGACATGGAATTCATTATTGAGTCTAGGATTATTGACATTGCAGGAGAATTCATGTGAAAAGAATTTTCATGCACCGCTGATCAAAATAGTTAAAGACATAACTGATCTGAATTGCAGACATTACCGAGGGTTAGATAATTATTCATCAAGTGGAATGAGTTGGAGGATATGAAGAATTGAATTGATTATTGATCAGAGGAGGTATTTTGAGCTTAGCATAGATCTGAAAATTTGCAAATCTTAGTTGTATTTGAATTAGATCATTATTGTATCAGTTTAACCATTGTTAGAGAAAAATCTCATAACCGAGTGGACTTAATAGTCTTTTTGTATTTCAATCTAAAATTCAATGAATATTGTTGGTTTTCTTGTTGACCCCATAGTGAATGCTGGTCAAGGGAGATTTGTTAGTGATAAATCCTCTAACTAGGTCACACCTTACAATATGTTTTGTAACCTTTGATAGGGTTGGCTCCTAACCGAGCTCACTTAAGAAGAGTGAATTATTTTGGGTTGTTGGTCCCAGGTGGTTTTTACCCTAATAGGGTGTTAGAATAACTGAGAAGGGGGTGAATCAGTTATCCAGTGTCCCAAAAAAAAATGTATAATTCAAAACATCTTCTTTAATTTTTGCTCGTCGATAAGCAATAATAACTCTCACTGTCTATTCTTTTACCAATTACCAGTCTAATACTTATAACAATTTACTGATAAAATCTAACATGTAACATGTAAAGAATATAATCAAAATGGTCAAGTAGTAACATATAATCAAAATGGCCCACCAGCAGCAAATTTCCAGCATGCACCACCATACCCTCCCACCCAGCATCAAGCATCCTGGCAGCATTCCTATCAACCGCAATATGAAAATTATCCTAAGCCTATTTTCAATCCAAGCTACCATACTTTAGGAGGATATCAATATATTCAGTATGCCCCCGGTCAATATGCTCTTGTACAGACCTATGAGGAGGCTCTCCAACAAGAAGGATCATGGGCATGGGCTCAAAGATAGAAAACTCAGAGTTACAACCAGAGGCAAAGAGATCATGAGTTCATTGCTGCCCCAATGCAAGAAAACTCACCGGATCCATCTGAGAGCAATGCAAACATAATGCAGTCTTGGAGACCCTCATGGACTATGTATTCGGGTTATGAGATGCCAACTCTTTTTAAGAAGGGGATCTAGAAAGAGATGCCTCGTGCTATTGAAGAGAACCTAGAAGCTTTGCAAACCAGACATGAGACTCACAAGGTTCAGATCCCATGTTTCTTTCTTGCTAAGTCCACTAGCACTCCTATTGAAATTCCAAGCTTTAGGATTTCTCCTTTAGTTCAGAATCCTAGTCAATAGGAGCCTAATCTCCATGTGTTTTTAGAGCCTATTCATGACCCCATCTCAGATTTCTAGCCACTTCATCCTAATCCTATAGATGAGACACCTAGAAGGTTTGACTTCCTAAGTGACAGTGAGCTCGTTCTACAGTAGATAAAGCCCTATAAGCCAATTCCTAAAGAGCCCACTACACCTCATGAAATTTTAGGCCATCAGGAAGAGAATGATTCTTGTCTCTTAGGTATACCTTTTCATGATAATCATGAGGAACATATAGATTTGTTGCATAACGATGGATTAGAGTAGCCAGATAAAGACCAGAAAGTAAGTGAGGAGGTTGAGAGCTTAGTTGTTTTCTTTGAAGAAATGCCTTTTTATATTGAGCAAGAAGAAATGGTACAGGACTTACTAGTTAGGCCCACTGATTATGACAAGGAAGATGATGTAGTTGTTGCTAAATTAGAACAACAAGATGATTTCGACTCTATAATTGATGTTTTCTGCTCCACTCTTGTTGATGTTCCCTATCTTCCTGATAAAGATAATGGCTTACATGTTCTTGAAGAAAAGATTGTGTTTCAGGAGGCTAATGTTGTACCAATGATAAAATCTAAGCCTGTTTGAAATAAAGTGGTGGATGAGCCTAAAAAATTATGTTTCCTAGATTATGAGATGGGACCAGTAGTTGCTAAAGACTTGATGTAGTTTGATGGATTTGATGAGCTATTAGATGTTCTAAATGATGAGAAGGATAATCCTCTAACTGCAGAAGAAGAATTGTTGTGGCAAACTATCATGGAGGGGCAGAGTTCTAATCAGCATGCTGAAGATGTTCATGAGATGCATACTAAGAAGCAGGAGAGGCATGCCTTAATACCCTCAAGGGGGTGCCCTATTAGATATCTAGCCCAGATGGGGTCAAGCAAGGCATCTATACTTAATGATTTGATGGAGGGTGATGTCAAGAGTTCACTACTTGCTGACTAGGAGCTTATTCAGTCTTATCAGCCTCCCTGGGAAGATAGCACCTATGATCTAGTTGAGGTGAGTTATCTAGACTATGAATTCCAAGAGTTGACATGCTAGATAGTTCAATATGTTTTTGTACTTCATATTCTTCCTATTGGCATTAAGTGTGCAAGATATAATATTTTGAGAAGAATGGGAAGTTATTTCAACAATCCAGTTAATGGATTTGTTTAACCAGTTTGCTGATACTAGTTAGAGTAGGGTAGGATAGAAGTCTTTCAATTTTTTGTGTTTCCTAAGTGCCTTGGCACAGGTCAGTTTCAATTTTTAGTTGGGTTTTGTTAGTAATAAGCCTAAGTGGCTGCCAGACAGTTGTTTCAGTTTTGTTGGGAAGGAGGTTGTTTTGGTTGGGAGCCAAGTTTAGTTCTGTGGCTTAAGGACTCTATTGCCCAATGGATCTATTAGGCAGTTGGTCAGTATGCTTAACAGGCAAGCACTCCATAGAGGTCACTGGAATGTTGTCATAATTTTACACATTTTGGAAGCCTAATTACTAGATGAGCTACATGTACCCTAGTTTGCATTATTAGGTGGTCTTGATTAAGATTTGTGTTCATTTCATCGCAAAGTACATGAAAAGAAAGGAAATTTTTACTGCATCTAAGATTACATGTCATATCCTGAGTATGCTATACAAAAAGAAAGAAAGAACTAAAAAGAAAACATTCATTTGAGCTCACACATGCCGTGAGCATAGAAAATGCAAGAATTGCATAAATGAGTGCAAGTATACATAAATTAATGGAGCTAGATGCAGGGGTACTAGACATTGTCTAGTAGTGAGTTGATCTTCTGTGTGCCCAGTGTGCTCCCGTGATCTTGAACGTGCAGAGAGAGAAGAAAAGGGGTTAGATCCAATGGATCTAAGCAATGAATGGCGCCACAACATCTATGAGCATGCATACATGTACTCAATCATACACCTTTGGCACGGGCTGTGCTCAGGGCATGTGCATTGAGGAGGCTTTGGAAATAAAACAAATACCATTGTTTTCACTAATATGTTTGTTTAATGTGTAGAGATAGAAGAAGCTGATTCATAACAAATAGTATAACACTGGGATCCAGATGAATGATGATGCCCTGTGATGTGGGCTCTATTGGGAGGATCTCAAATTTCCTAGAGAGAGACCACATCACATCCCAAGAACACCCATGCTCAATAGTGTAACATTCAGTGGATAGTACAATATCAGTGAGACACTCAGATACATATCTAATGGAGCATGGACAAATAGAGAACTGGCAGTTTTAGAGGATATACTTCATCAGAATGACATAAATCTACATGGCATTAAGTTTTGAGTAGAGCTAATGGAAGAGTACACAAATCTATGAGGAAGATAGGTCACTCTACTACATAGGTGTTCACATGGCACATACATGCTGAGGGTACACAATCCACATGTTCAGAAAAGGTACAACAAATGATGCTTAAAGATAAAACTCAATGCATTACATTTAGGGCATAAATGTGTTTCAAATCTGCATTCTGTAATGATGACATAGTATGGATATGATAATCTACATTATAGGCCAGTTGAAAAAGCCAAATGTTCATAGTTAGCATGGCATGATGTCTGAATAATAGAGAACCCATAAGAACAGAGCTAGTAATAGAGCATGATAATCAATGGGCATAAATGTAATATCCTTCATGTATAGGAATTAGTGCATGAGAAATCATAGGTTGATAGTGAGCAAATCAGATCCAGGTGTATATGTGCCTCTAAGAGTACACAACATGATCAAATCTATAGGTTATCATGATGATCAAAAATGCAATAATAGGGCATGATAAACAACATCAATGCTATGATCCCTTGTTCTTTCATGGATGTAATAGCACATGGCATGACATCACCTTAATGGAGAGGCTTAGCATTACAATGAAAACAAAGATCCATCAAAGATAAAATGAGAAAGTGCAGTGACCATCAAATGAATTGCCCTTGTGTGCTCGGGCCCATGGTATGCAACAGTAGGATAGTGCCATAACCCTAAAGTTCACGAGCTAGGAGTGAAACACAAATAGAAATATAAAAAAGAGAGTTTCAAAACAAAGAAAGCATTAGCCCAGATGTAGGTTCATGGCATCCTAATCAGCATTTACAAACAACTAGCATGATGCCCTCGATGAACAATGCCTATGTGTTCTCGGGCTTTCCAAACAGACTGTGATTAATAGAGGATGCTCATTTTCAAATGAGGGTTTCAAGATAGTGCTCAATTTTCTCCCCTTTCATTTAAGGTTGAGTGATTGAGTGCCACATTATATTCAACTTTGGGTTGTGTATTGTAATTGTTTATAAATATTTTCCCCATTATTTGGGTTGAGAATATTTAATATTCACTTGTAGCCTATAGTTGAGTCCTAGGGTCATTGGGGTTAAAATTAAGACTAGGATTGCAATTAAGGTGGGTCCTAGGTTTGAACATATGTATGTGTCAAGTGGATATATAAAGGTTGTAAACATTTTAAATATGTTTCCCCTTTTTATTTAGGGTTGAAAACTATTTGTTAATGTATTTAAATCCACTTTATTTGGCATAGTGAGGGGGAATATTTTAATTGTAAAGTCATTGCAAGATCTTATTGTAGATATTTGACATGTGGTGTTCATATAAACCGCTGTGAGGATATCATTTACAACATGACTTAGTGGGTTTTGGGTCTCCCTTTGACTATCCATTTTTAGGGGTCCCCACTTTCTCCATCCCCCTAGATACTCGAAATTGGGCATCCGAATTTTAGAGTGATGGGATCATGGTCCTGGTGGCTGGGTTTTTCTATTCTTGGCAAGGAGTGGTCTTCAATGCAGATTCTATAGATTTTCTATATATGTCTCTCACCTTTGGTGATTGAAGGCTAGTTCTTCCTTCCCTCATTCTGACGAGGCAAATGTTGTAGCTCCAGGAGAAGCAATCTGATACTTTGACTCCTTTTATTCTAGTTAATAGAAATTTTCCTTCTTTTCTACAGCTTTGTGAGTTGATTTGATGAATTTGATGTCATGTACTGTGATTGAAAATTGATCCTTTACTTGATATTTTGTTCATTTTGATGTTTGCAAGCACTGGTTTTTCTTGAGGTTTCAATCTATGTGTGTTTATATGTGTTTGAGTTGTGGAATCCATTTTCCCTTCTCATTTACAACCAACACCTGATTATTTTCTAAGGGAAGAATCAGATTTGAGAAGAGTTGTGGTGTTTAGGTTATATGCTGGATTACATTGTGAGTTTATTTTCAATTTGTGGATCTATCCAGTTTGGTGAATCACCTAAGTTTAAATTTTAGTTATTTCAATTTTATGCAAGATCTCTCCCTTTCCCTTCAAGTTCAATTTAGTTTTAGGTGATACAAATAGGGAAGCTGACCCCTTAATTCGGAGGTTTATTCTCACTAAAGCAGTCCCACATCCTGAGAGTATTCCCATGTTTCATGGGATTGCTAGGTTTTATACTTAGCCATCACGGGTGCAATCCCTAGTGACAACAGTTTGTGGCATGCCCGGTGGGACAACTTTGTTTCCCATCTTTCAATGAGATTTGTGTGTGATCTTAGTGTAATCAGCCTTCAAGAGTTGGTTTGTTCCTAGCACCATGGTGACTCTGAGAAAAATCTACTAGTTGAAGTAGTTCAGGTGTTGATAAGTTTCAGAAATATCTTTTACTAGCTCATTTGATGAGCAATCATGTCAATACCTAATGCATATTCTCCCTATCACCCCCCATATCATGAGAGGTCCACCCATGTGTAGGCATTCAATCCATATCAAGCTGGTCAAGCAGTAGCATATAATCAAAATGGCCCACCAGCAACAAATTTCCAGCATGCACCACCATACCCTCCCACCCAACATCAAGCATCCTAGCAGCATTCCTATCAACCGCAATATGAAAATTATCCTAAGCCTGTTTTCAATCCAAGCTACCATACTTCAGGAGGATATCAATATATTCAGTATGCCCTCGGTCAATATTCTCTTGTACAGGCCTATGAGCAGGCTCTCCAACAAGAAGGATCATGGGCATGGGCTCAAAGATAGCAAACTGAGAGTTACAACCAAAGGCAAAGAGATCATGAGTTCATTGCTGCCCTAATGCAAGAAAAATCACCAAATCCATCTAAGAGCAATGCAAACATAATGTAGTCTTGGAGACCCTCATCGACTATGTATTCGGCTTACAAGATGCCAGCTCTTTTTAAGAAGGAGACCCAAAAAGAGATGCCTCATGCTACTAAAGAGAACCTAGAAGCTTTGTAGACCAGACAGGAGACTCGCAAGGTTCAAATCCCAAGCTTCTTGCTTGGTAAGTCCACTAGCACTCCTTTTGAAATTCCAAGCTTTAGGATTTCTCCTTTAGTTCAGAATCCTAGTCAACAGGAGCCTAATCTCCATGCATTTCTAGAGCCTATTCATGACCCTGTCTCAGATTTCCACCACTTCATCCTAATCCTATAGATGAGAAACCTAGAAGGTTTGACTTCCTAAGTGACAGTGAGCCCGGTCTATAGTAGATAAAGCCCTATAAGCCAATTCCTAAAGAGCCCACTACACCTCATGAAATTTTAGGCCATCAAGAATAGAATGATTCTTGTCTCTTAGGTGTACCTTTTCATGATAATCATGAGGAACATGTAGATTTTTTGCATAACGATGGATTAGAGAAGCTAGATAAAGACCGGAAAGTAAGTGAGGAGGTTGAGAGCTTAGTTGTTTTGTTTGAAGAAATGCCTTTTTATATTGAGCAAGAAGAGATGGTACATGACGTACTAGTTAGGCCCATTGATTATGACAAGGAAGATGATGTAGTTGTTGCTAAATTAGAACAAAAAGATGATTTTGACTCTATAATTGATGTTTTCTACTCCACTCTTGTTGATGTTCCCTATCTTCCTGATAAAGATAATGGCTTGTATGTTCTTGAAGAAAAGATTGTGTTTCAGGAGGCTAATGTTGTACCAGTGATAGAATCTGAGCTTGTTTGAAGTAAAGTGGTGGATGAACCTAGAAAATTATGTTTCCTGGATTATGAGATGGGACCAGTAGTTGCTAAAGACCTGATGTAGTTTGATGGATTTGATGAGCTATTGGATGTTCTAACTGATGAGAACGATAATCCTCTAATTGCAGAAGAAGAATTGTTGTGGAAAACTATCATGGAGGGGCAGAGTTCTAATCAACATGCTGAAGATGTTCATGAGATACATACTACACAGCATGAGAGGCCTAGCTTCATACCCTCAAGGGGGTGCCCTATCGGATATCTAGCCCAGATGGGGTCAAGCAAGGCATCTATACTTAATGATTTGATGGAGGGTGATGTCAAGAGTTCACTACTTGCTGACCAGAAGCTTATTCAGTCTTATCAGCCTCCCTAGGAAGATAACACCTATGATCTAGTTGAGGTGAGTTGTCTGGACTATGAATTCCAAGAGTTGACATGCCAGATAGTTCAATATATTTTTGTATTTCATATTCTTCCTATTGGCATTAAGTGTGCAAGATATAATATTTTGAGAAGTATGGGAAGTTATTTCAACAATCCAGTTAATGAATTTGTTTAACCAGTTTGCTGATACTGGTTAGAGTAGGGTAGGATAGAAGTATTTCAATTTTCTTTATTTCCTAAGTTCCTTGGCATAGGTCAGTTTCAGTTTTCAGTTGGGTTTTGTTAGTAATAAGGCTGAGTGGCTACCAGGCTGTTGTTTCAATTTTTTTGGGAAGGAGGTTGTTTTGGTTGGGAGCCAAGTTTAGTTCTGTGGCTTAAGGACTCTATTGCCCAATGGATCTATTAGGTAGCTAGTTAGTATGCTTAGCAGACAAGCACTCCATAGAGGTCGCCAAAATGTTATCATATTTTTACACATTTTGGAAGCCTAATTACTAGATGAGCTACATGTACCCTAGTTTGCATTATTAGGTGGTCTTGATTAAGATTTGTGTTCATTTCATCACAAAGTACATGAAAAGAAAGGAAAGTATTACTGCATCTAAGATTACATGTCATATCCTGAGTATGCTATACCAAGAGAAAGAAAGAACTAAAAAGAAAACATTCATTTGAGCTCACACATGCTGTGAGCATAGAAAATGCAAGAATTGCATAAATGAGTGCAAGTATACATAAATTAATGGAGCTAGATGCAGGGGTACCAGACATTGCCTGGTAGTGAGTTGATCTTCTGTTTGCCTGGTGTGCTCCTGTTATCCTGAACCTATAGAGGGAGAAGAAAAGGGGTTAGATCCAATGGATCTAAGCAATGAATGGTACCACAACATCTATGAGCATGCATACGTGTACTCAGTCATACACCTCTAGCATGGGTTGTGTTTAGGGCATGTGCATTGAGGAGGCTCTGGAAATAAAAGAAATACCATTTTTTTCACTAATATGTTCATTCCATGTGTAGAGATAGAAGAAGCTGATTCATAACAAATAATATAATATCAGGATCTAAATGAATGATGATGCCCTATGATGTGGGCTCTATCGGGAGGATCTCAAATTTCCTAGAGAGAGATCACATCACATGCCAAGAACACCCATGCTCAATAGTGTAACATTCAGTGGATAGTACAATATTAGTGAGACACTCAAATACATATCTAATGGAGCATGGACAAATAGAGCACTGGCAGTTTCAGAGGATATACTTCATCAGAATGACAAAAATCTACATGGCATCAAGTTTTGAATAGAGCTAATGGCAGAGTACACAAATCTATGAGGAAGATAAGGCACTCTACTGCATAGGTGTTCACATGGCACATACATGCTGAGGGCACACAATCCACATGTTCAAAAAAGGTACAACAAATGATGCTTAAAGATAAAACTCAATGCATTACATTTAGGGCATAAATGTGTTTCAAATCTGCATTCTGTAATGATGACATAGTATGGATATGATAATCTACATTATAGGCTAGTTGAAAAAGGAAAATCTTCATAGTTAGCATGGCATGATGTCTAAATAATAGACAACCCATAAGAACAAAGCTAGTAATAGAGCATGATAATCAATGGTTATAAATGTAATATCCTTCATGTATAGGAATTAGTGCATGAGAAATCATAAGTTGATAGTGAGAAAATTAGATCCAGGTGTATACGTGCCTCTAAGAGTACACAACATGATCAAATCTATAGGCTCTCATGATGATCAACAATGCAATAATAGGGCATGATAAACAACATCAATGCTATGATCCCCTATTCTTTCATGGATGTAACAGCACATGGCATGACATCACCTTAATGGAGAGGCTTAGCATTACAATGAAAAGAAAGATCCGTCAAAGATAAAATGAGCAAGTGCAGTGACCATCAAATGGATTTCCCTTGTGTGCTTGGGCCCATGGTATGCAACAGTAGGATAGTGCCATAACGCTAAAGTTCACAGGCCAGGAGTGAAACACAAATATCAATATAAAAAATAGAGTTTCAAAACAAAGAAAGCATTAGCCCAGATGCAGGTTCATGGTATCCTAATCGGCATTTACAAATAGCTAGCATGATGCCCTCGATGAACAATGCCTATGTGTTCTCGGGCTTTCCAAACAAACTGTGATTAAGAGAGGATGCTCATTTTTGAATGAGGATTTCAAGATAGTGCTCAATTTTCTCCCCTTTCTTTTAGGATTGAGTGATTGAGTGCCACGTTATTTTCAACTTTGGGTTGTGTATTGTAATTGTTTATAAATATTTTCCCCATTATTTGGGTTGAGAATATTTAATATTCACTTGTAGCCTATAGTTGAGTCCTAGGGTCATTGGGGTTAAAATTAAGACTAGGATTGCAATTAAGGTGGGTCCTAGGTTTGAACATATGTATATGTCAAGTGGATATATAAAGGTTGTAAACATTTTAAATATGTTTTCCCCTTTTTATTTAGGGTTGAAAACTATTTGTTAATGTATTTAAATCCACTTTATTTGGCATAGTGAGGGGGAATATTTTAATTGTAAAGTCATTGCAAGATCTTATTATAGATATTTGACATGTGGTGTTCTTATAAACCATCGTCGGAATATCATTTATAGCATGACTTAGTGGGTTTTGGGTCTCCCTTTGACTTTCCATTTTTAGGGGTCCCCACTTTCTCCGTCCCCCTAGATTCTCAAAATTGGGCATCCAAATTTTAGAGTGATGGGATCATGGTCCTAGTGGCTGGGTTTTTCTATTCTTGGCAAGGAGTGGTCTTCAATGCAGATTCTACAAATTTTCTATATATGCCTCTCACCTTTGGTGATTGAAGGCTAGTTCTTCCTTCCCTCATTCTCACGAGGTGAATGGTGTAGCTCCAGGAGAAGCAATCTGATACTTTGACTCCTTTTATTCTAGTTAATAGCAATTGTCCTTCTTTTCTATAGCTTTGTGAGTTGATTTGTTGAATTTGATGTCATGTACTGTGATTGAAACTTGATCCTTTACTTGATATTTTGTTCATTTTGATGTTTGCAAGCACTGGTTTTTCTTGAGGTTTCAATCTGTGTGCGTTTATATGTGTTTGAGTTGTGGAATCCATTTTCCCTTCTCATTTACAACCAGCACCTGATTATTTTCTAAGGGAAGAATCAGATTTGAGAAGAGTTGTGGTGTTTAGGTTATATGCTGGATTACATTGTGAGTTTATTTTTAGTTTGTGGATCTATCCAATTTGGTGAATCACCCAAGTTTAAATTTTAGTTATTTCAATTTTATGCAAGCTCTCTCCCTTTCCCTTCAAGTTTAGTTTAGTTTTAGGTGATACAAATAGGGAAGCCGACCCTTAATCCAGAGGTTTATTCTTAGTGAAGCAGTCCCACATCCTGAGAGTATTCCCATGTTTCACGGGATTGCTAGGTTTTATACTTAGCCATCACGGGTGCAATCCCTAGTGACAACAATCACATTCATAGATTTTTCCGCTTAAAAATTTCTCAGTACTTGTGTCAATAACATGTTTCAATCTTCTCCATTGGATCTTCCTTGAATTTTGTTAGCCATTGATCTGTGTAACAAACATTATTTGTTACCTTGATGTTATACTCTTTCCAGCTCATCAATCTTATCATCTAAACTAATCATTTAATTCATTCTATCCTCCTTGGTTAACAAAGAATGCATTGGTGAACACTACTCAGTTAATACTACGGTCGGTATACACTAGACTCCGTCGGTGTATACTAGAAATGCTTCATTTACCAACAACACTGCTTTGTGTCTTTCAGCTCTATACTTCATTATAGATTAATGCAACATAATAAAGTCAATATCATCAAGTCATAGACTCATCAAAAAGTACTCAATGTGTTCCTTATCCTCATTTGTCTTGTACATCTTTCCTCATGTAGATTTCTATGTTCTTCATCTCTTTTCCACTTTTCTTCAGATGTCTCGATGTAGTAACTTACAAGATAAGTGTTGTCAAACTAGTTGACATCAATGATAACATAATACTAATTTAATCATATTCCATATCTAATCAAAAACTTCTCAGTGATCTTGCAATCAAAGATCCTTCAATTAGATTCCAAATCAGGTGTAGTCCAACAATCTCTCCCTTTGGCATTGATGGCAACTCAAGTAATATGAAATGTACCAAACACATACCAAATATACATTCTACAACTTTGTGAACAAATGCTGTAAGTTGAATAGACTTTATATGTTTAATCACTATGTTACTAAACTAGCATTAAGTAATACAGCTTTACCTTTCTGTAGTTGTAATCTTTTCAGTTCTTTTGTTCCATTCAGATTGTCTCTCCCTTAGATAGTTCTCTTCAGTGCCTATTTCAAACCTTTCAACCTCTTTCATATTGTTCATCTCTCCCTTTGACAATAATGCCAAAGAAACAAATAAACAATCAGCTATGTAGTAGCCAAGTAACTCTCTGTGGTGTCCAGTACTTCCTTTGTATCTCTGTATACTGATATCTCATTGGTTCAAGTGCTCAAACTTAATCAAAACCTTGAACATGATTCAAAGTGTGAACTATGCTACATCAACATGAATGATTGTCTTATAAAAGTAGGCTGATGCAACATCTAGATCACCTTAGTGATTGATAGACAGGGGATGGACCCCAATTCTAGTCCTCAAGTATTCAAATGTGTCCTTCGGTAGTGGCTTTGTAAAAATATCAGCAAGTTGTTCTTTAGATGTAACAAATTCTAACTTTACCTGCTTCTCTTGCACTTGTTCTCTTAATTAACGATACTTAATAGATATATGCTTTGTCTTAGAGTGCATCACAGGATTCTTTGAAATATTAATAGCACTAGTGTTGTCACAATATATAATCACCGGGTCAGTGATTACCTCATTCATTCCTTCCAACACTTGTTTGATATATGCAATGTTTGAATAGTTAGTAGCAGTAGCAACATATTCTGCTTTAGCTATAGACTGAGAAATACAAGCCTGCTTTTTACTTGTCCAGGTTACAAGTCTTTCACCAAAGAAAAATGCTCCTCTGGTGGTGGTTTTTCTAACATCCACATTTCCAGCCCAATCAGCATCAGTGTAAACTTTCAGTTTAAAATTCCCTTCCTTAGGATACCATAATCCATAATTCTCTATTTTCTTCAAGTATCTTAAGATCCTTTTTGTAGCTATCATGTGTGATTCTCTAGGATTAGCAAAAAATCTTGCAACTATACCCACAACATGTGCTATATCTGGCCTACTGTGAACTACGTACATTAACTTACCAATCATGGATCGATAAAGTGTCTAATTTACCTCAGTAGTTTCATCCTCCTTTGTCAATTTGCATCTAGTAGCCATCAGTGTTGCTATAGGTTTAGCATCTTCCATGCCAAATGTCTTCAGTACTTCCTTTATGTATTTAGATTGTGTGATGAATATGCCATCACTTTGTTGAATCACTTGTAGTCCAAGAAAGAACTTAGTATCTCCGAACATAGACATTTCAAATTCCTTTTGCATTTCATCAGCAAATGCCTTGCAGACAAGATCTGAGCCACCAAAGATAATATCATCAACAAATATTTCAGCAATGATAATAGTATCATTAGTTTCACCTTTCACATATAAATTATTGTTTTCACTTGTTCTAAAAAATCCAATACTTAACAAATAAGTATGCAGTCTTTCATACCATGCTCTCAGTGCTTGCTTTAGTCCATATAAAGCTTTATGTAATCTACATACCATGTCTTTATTTTCAGGATCAACAAATCCTTCAAGTTGTTCAATGTAGATCTCTTCTTCAAGTATACCATTCAAAAATGCTGACTTCACATCCATTTGATAGACTTTGAATTTCTTATGTGTAGCATATGCAAGTAGCATTCTAACTCCTTCTAATCTAGCAACAGGTGCAAATGTTTCACCATAGTCAATGCCTTCTTCCTGTGCATATCCCTTGCATACCAATCTAGCTTTATTTCTTGTGACTTCACCATTTTCATTCAATTTATTCTTGTATATCCACTTAGTACTGATAACATTCTTATCTTTTGGTTGGGGTACTAAGGACCAGGTTTTATTCTTTTCTATTTGTTCTATTTCCTTTTTCATTACATTAACCCATTCTTCATTCTCTAATGCAACTTTCACAATTTTAGGTTCAAACTCACAAATTAAACATGTACCTTGTCTTGTTTTGCTTCTGGTTTGCATTCCAACATGTCTATCTCCAATGATTTGTGTTTCAGGATGATGTCTCCTGACAAAACTAGCCAAGACTTGATTTCTCCTTTCTTGTTCATCTTGCTCAGGGTCATTTCCTTGCTCGGTAGCTTCTTCATGTTCATCAATTTGTGGTTCCTGTTGTACTACATTATTTCCCTGTTGAGTGGTTGACACTGCTTGCGGTGTCAGTAGCTACTCTGGATATTCAATATAAGTGAATCTACCATAGTCTTCCAATTCCTTTGTACTTTCCTTTGTGTACTTATCATCAAACTCATCAACATGAACATTAGTACTCTCAACAATCTTATTTGTAACCTTATTTAAACATTTGTATGCTTTACTTGTAGTGGAATATCCCAAAAATATTCCTTCATCTCCTTTAGAATCAAACTTCCTATTTCTTTCATCTTTCAAGATAAAGCATTTACTTCCAAAAATTTTGAAATAAATTATAGTAGGTTTGTGTCCAAACCATAGTTCATAAGGTGTTTGGTTGGAGTCCTTCTTTAGTTGTACTCGGTTAAGAACATATACAGCTGTGCTGACAGCTTCCCTCCAATATGTCTGAGCAACATTCTTCTGTATCATCAATGTTCTAGCATAGTCAATTATAGACCTATTCCTTCTTTCAGCAATGCCATTTTGCTAAGGTGTCCTTGGTGCTGATACCTACATTTTGATTCCTTGCTCATTACAAAAGTTAGTAAATTCATCAGAGATAAATTCACCTCCTCTATCAGATCTTAAACATTTTATTTCCTTTCCAGTTTCTTTCTCTACCTTAGCTTTATACCACTTAAACATTTTGAAGGCTTTAGATTTCTCTTTCAAGAACATAACAGTCATTAGTCTACTGTAATCATCAACAAAAAGAATAAAATGTCTATCACCATAATAACTCTGAGTTCTCATAGGACCACATAGATCGGTATGAACCAACTCAAGTATCTTCTTTGTTGAATAGTCTTTGCTTGTAAAACTAGACTTAGTCATCTTACCTCTTTGACATTCATGGCACATAGCATGATCAGGTTTTGTTAAGTTAGGCAATCCTCTAACTCTTTTCTTTCTACTAATCTTGATCATGTTGTCAAAGTTCACATGGCATAACCTTCGGTGCCACAACCAAGCATCTTCATCCTTTATTAATAAACAAGAAGACTGATCCAGATCAAGATAGAATAGATTACCTCAAGATTGTGTACCAATTTTGAAAAGTCTTCCTCCATCATCATAAATCTTCACCTTTTTGCTCTCAAAGGCCAGTCGGTGGCCTGAGTTGTTCAACTGAGCCACACTTATCAGATTATAGTTTAGTCCATCTACTAGTATGCATTTTCACATTGTAGTATGTCATTGATCATTAGTGAGCCTTTACCTCTTACCATACAAGGTGCATCATTTCCCATTCTCATAGATCCTCCATTATATTCAACAAGATGATCAAACTTCTCTACATCACTGGTCATATGATGTGTGCAGCCACTGTCTATGATCCATGTATCATTTCTGCTTACTTTAGAGATCAGTTCTGTCTCTTCATGTTTCTCTTCCTCTTCTGAATCATCTTTCATAGAAACAAATACAACTTCTATATCATCATTAGAATCAGATTCAGTTTCAATATCTTTGGCTATGTAGCATACCTTTTTGCCTTTTTCATCTCGGTTGTCTTTTTTGTTGTGTCGGTAACCTTTGTTGACTCTTCTTCCATAGCTTCCTTCAAATCGGTCTTTGGATCTATCATCATCTTTCTTCTGAGGACATCTAGCAGTGATGTAGCTAACTTCTTTATAATTAAAGAATGCTAAAGGTAGCTTGCCTCTATACCTTCCTTTTCCTTTGGGCAATTTTCAGGCCATAAGTGCTTCAAGCTCATCAAGTTCATCATCGGTATTGTCATCACTATCACAATTCTTACTATTCCTGCTAGACTTTCCAATCTTTAGAGAAGACATGAAAGAGGATTCAACAAAAGGAACAAAACTGTTATCAAAGTTGTTTAATTCAAAGGTTGTAAGTTTACCAATCAGAGTGTCAAGAGTAAGGTTGGATGTAGCTCTTGTTTCATGAATTGCAGAAATCTTGATTACATAAACTGGTAACAAAGTTTTGAGAATATTTCTTATCACTGTTTCATCATCAATTACTCCATAAGATGCTCTAATAGCATGTACCACCTCTTTGAGTTATTTGAATATTGGACAATGTTCTCACCTTCTTTCATTCTCATATCATCAAATCTGCCTCTCAGACTTTCAGCTCGGGCTCTTTTGACATTCAGATCTCCACTGTAGATTTGTGCTAATTTATCCCACATTCCTTTGGCAGTTGTACATGTCTTGATATCTTCAAATTCAGTGTCGGTACAGGTAGCAACAAGTTCCATCATAGTAACATTGTGTTCATGCTTATCCTTCAGTTAATCAACAGTTAGGGGACTAGTGGGCGGTTACATGTAGCCATTTTCCATCAGATCTAGTGCTAAGTTCCCAATTCCAGATATGTGCATCTTCATTCTACTTTGCCATACTGTGAAGTTCTGTTTGTTCAGTTTTGGTACTTCCCTCTTATACATCTTGAGACCTTTATGGTTAAGTCCTTAAAACTCTATTCCAAGAAACCAATGCTCTGATACCAATTGTTAGAATAACTGAGAGGGGGGTGACTCAGTTATCCATTGTCCCAAAACAAAATGTATAATTCAAAACATCTTCTTTAATTTTTGCTCATCGGTAAGCAATAATAACTCTCACTATCTATGCTTTTACCAATTACCAGTCTAATACTTATAACAATTTACTGATCAAATCTAACATGTAACATGTAAAGAATGATAACAAACATATATCACAATGAACACATAACACAAGAGATTTAACGTGGAAACCTTGTAAAGGGAAAAACCACCTGGGACCGACAACCCAAAGTTGTTCACTCTTCTGAAGTGAGGTCGGTTAAGACCCAACCCTATTAAAGGTTATAAACACACTGTCAGGTGTGACCTTGTTAGAGGATTTTAGACTAGAAGTTATCATCCAACCAGCATTCACTATGGGGTTGATAGGATAACAATGTTCATTCTATGAATGATACATCATAAGACTTTTAGAGTCCACTCGGTTAAGAGATTTAGACTGTATACAATGGTTAAATATGTAACAGTAAAATGACCTGCCTTAATACAACTTCAATTGCAGATTATAGATCAATATTTAGTCCATAAAAATCCTTCTAATCAATATTTCACTTCAGATTCAATACTATATCAACTTACTGTCCATCGGTAATTACTCTCTATAGCTCGATAACTGTTCTACAGCTCAGTTCTCACTAACTAGTATGATCAGAATGCATGAAAACTTGTTCACATGAAATTCCTGCAGCTTCTTCTTCTTTCGGCTCTTTTCATAAAAAAATTATGTTCTCTTATATAGATGAGTAAATCATTTTCTTCTCCACCATCAAATTTTTCCACTTAATCACATTCATAGATTTTTCTGCTAAAAAATTTCTCGGTACTTGTGTCAATAACACGTTTCAATCTTCTCCGTTATATCTTCCTTGAATTTTGTCAGCCGTTGATTTGTGTAACAAACATTATCTGTTACCTCGATGTTATACTCTTGCTAGCTCATCAATCTTATCGGCTAAAATAATCATTTAATTCATTCTATCCTCCTCGGTTAACAAATAATGCATCGATGAACACTGCTCAATTAATACTGCGGTTGGTATACACTACACTCCGTCAATGTATACTAAAAATACTTCATTTACCAACAACACTGCTTTGTGTCTTTCAGCTCTATACTTCATTATAGATTAATGCAACATAATAAAGTCAATATCATCAAGTCATAGACTCATCAAAAAGTTACTCAATGTGTTCCTTATCCTCATTTGTCTTGTACATCTTTCCTCATGTAGATTTCTCTATTCTTCATCTCTTTTCCACTTTTCTTTAGATGTCTCGGTGTAGTAACTTACAAGATAAGTTATGTCAAACTAGTTGACATCAATGACAATATAATACTGATTTAATCATATTCCATATCTAATCAGAAATTTCTCAATGATCTTGCAATCAAAGATCCTTCAATCAAATTCCAAATCAGTTGTAGTCCAATAGTTTCCACATTAAAAATATGTGTATTTGATGTGATTGACTTGTTATTTTACTTTACACATTTCATATCTAGTCAGATTGGTAAATACAAAATTAAACTGATTGTCAATCAGTAGATGAAGAGAAAGATATTGTTAATAGCTTATCGAATTGATCATTTGATTGAAAAGTTTGAATATATACATATGGGAGATTTGGGATTGTAGGATAACTGATTCACCCCTCCTCTTAGTTATCTAACAATTGGTATCAGAGCATTGGTTTCTTGGAAGGAAAGTTTAAAGGACTTAAGTTAAAGATCACAAGATGTATAAGAGAGAGGTGCCAAAGCTAAACAAAGACAACTTAGTGACATGGAAAAGTAGAATGACGCTGCATATATCTGGAATTGGAGAATCTGTAGTATTTTACTTGAGAAATGATTACATAAAACTAAGTGGAACTTTGACTATTGATTAGTTGAGAGATAGACATGAACATAATATGGCAATGATATAGATTGCTGCTACCTTATCTGATGCTAAATTTGAAGATATCAAGACATGTACTTCTACCAAAGCAATGTGGGACAAACTTGCACTAGTTCACGAAGGAGATGAGAATGTGGTGAGGGCAAGAGCTGAGAGTCTTAGAGGAAAATTTGATGATATGAAGATGAAAGAAGGAGAAAACATTTTACAGTACAGTAACCAAATTAAGGAGATTGTCAATGATATCCAAGGAGTAGGAGGTGCTATTGATGAAGACACAGTTGTGAGTAAAATTATTAGAACCTTGCTGCCTATCTATGCTATTATATTCTCTACAATCCATGAAATGAGATCAGTCCTAGGTAACACTCTTACACTTGATAGCCTAATTGGTAAACTAACTACTTTTGAGTTGAATAACTATGATAACAATATTGTTCCAAATGTTGAATCTGCATTTATGTTGTCCTTAAAAATTGGTAAATCAAATAGTAAACACATGATAAGAAATGAGAGTGACATTGATAGTGATGGGGATGAGCTTGACGAACTTGAAGAATTAATGGCTAGAAGACTATAAAAAGGTAAATAAGATACAAAGAGAAATTACCTTTGGTATGCTTTAACTATAAATAGATTGGTCACATTGCATCTAGATGTCCTAACCAGAAAGATGATAACAAAGACAATGAAAAATCCAGTGAAAGAGAGTCTGATAGAAGAGATAACCGAGATCACAGAGGCAACCGATGGTATGACAAGAAAAGTAATAGAGCCTACAAAGATAAAGGAAAGAAAGCATGTTACCTTGTTGAAGATGATGATGACATCGACATCGACATCGATGAAGACATTGAGGTGGTATTTGTAGCTTTGAAAGAAGATTCAGAAGAAGAAGAAAGCTATGTCAAAAAAACACTTATTTCTAAAGTTAGCAAGAATGATACATGGATTATTGATAGTGGTTGTACACATCACATGATTGGTGATGAAGAAAAATTTGAATACCTTGAACATTATAATGGTGGATTAGTTAAAATGGGAAATGATGCACCTTGTCTAGTAAAAGGAAAATGATCTATCTTGTTGAACAATAAGATTAGATGTGAGAATGCATACTGGGTGAAGGGACTTAGCTATAATCTATTGAGTGTAGCAAAACTAAATAACTCAGGTCACCAAGTTACGTTTGAAAGTAGAAAGGTGAAAATCTATGATGAAACTGGAAAGTTGGTCAATACTGGTGAACAAACAAAAGGTAATCTATTCTATCTTGACAATGTTGAAACTTCTTGTTTATTGGCTAGAACTGAAGATGTGTGGTTATGGCACAAAAGGTTATGTCATGTGAATTTTGACAACATGGTTAAAATCAGTAAGAAAAGAAAATTTAGAGGCTTACCAAGCTTATCTAAACCTGACCATGTCATGTGTAAACAATGTCAAATGGGAAAAATGTCAAAATCTAGTTTCAAGAGAAAGAACTATTCATCTAAAGCTATTTTGAAGTTGGTTCACACTGACTTGTGTGGTCCTATGAGAACTCAGAGTTATTATGGTGACATATATTTTATTTTATTTGTTGATGACTACTCTAGGATGATGACTATTATGTTTTTGAAAGAAAAATCTAAAGCCTTCAAGATGTTTAAATGGTACAAAGCTAAAGTGGAAAAATAAAGTAGAAATGAGTTAAAATGCTTAAGATCAGATAGAGGTGTTGAGTTTATTTTTGATGAGTTCACTAACTTTTGTAATGAGCATGGAATTAAAAGACATGTTTCTGCACCAAGAACACCACAACAGAATAAAATTACTGAAAAGAGGAATATATCCATAGTTGATTGTGCAAGAACACTGATGATTGAAAAAGATGCTGCACAAATGTACTGGAGAGAAGCTATTTGCACTATTTTATACACATTGAACCAAGTACAACTGAAGAAATATTCAAACATGACACCCTATGAATTATGGTATGGGTACACACAGAATGTAAGCTATTTCAAAATATTTGGAAGTAGATGTTACATTCTGAAATAGGATCAAAATGGAAAATTTGATTCTAAAGGTGATGAAGGAATATTCTTAAGATACTCTACTAAAAGAAAAGCTTACAAATGTTTGAATAAGGTTTCTAAAAAAATGATTGAAAGTGAAAATGTGAGAGTGGATGAGTTTTCTGAGAAAAATTATGAAGAAAGCAAAAATGAACCAAAAGAATATGGTAGATTCACATACATTGAGAAACCTAACATTCTACCCAAGCAACAGGTTGAACTTACCAAGCAACATGATAATGAAATAGAGCATCAACCTATAAAGACCAAGAATAAGGAAATAGCTACCAAGGAAGATCTTGATCCTACACCGAATGATGAACAAAGAAGAGAGAAAGTGTTAGAAAAATTTGTGAAAAGACACCATCCACATAATCAGATTATTGGAGACAAACAAGCTGACATGATGACACAAAGTAAGTTGAGAAAAACCACATGTTTAATTTATGAATTTGAACCTAAAAATGTTAGGTTGCACTTGAGAATGATGAATGGACTAAAGAAATGAATGAGGAAATTGAGCAAATACTGAAGAAAAAAACATGGACATTGGTATTGAGATTGAATGATAATAATGTTATTGGAATCAAATGGATATTTAGAAACAAGTTGAATGAAAATGGTGAAGTCACTAGGAACAAGGCAGGACTTGTATGTAAAGGGTATGCACTAGAAGAAGGTATTGACTATGGTGAGACTTTTGCACTAGTTGCAAGACTTGAAGGAGTTAGAATATTGCTTGCATATGCTTCCTACAAAGGATTCAAAGTATATCAAATGGATGTCAAATATGCATTTTTGAATGGAATACTTGAGGAAGAGCTATACATTGAACAACCTGAAGGTTTTGTTGATCCTAATAAAAAAAAGATGGTATGTAAGTTGCACAAAGCATTGTATGGACTAAAAAAAGCACAAGAGCACAATATGAGAGACTAAATTCATATCTTATTAGTATTGTATTTGTTAGAATAAGTGATAATAGAAATTTATATTTGAAAGGTGAAACTGATGACAAGATTCTTATTGCTGAGATTTTTGTTGATGATATCATATTTGGAGGACATGATAATCTATGCAAATCATTTGTTGATGAAATGAGAAAAGAATTTGAAATGTCAATGTTTGGAGAGTTTAAATTCTTTCTTGGTTTGCAAATACTACAACAAAGTGAAGGTATATTCATTACACAATCAAAGTACATTAAATAAGTATTGAAGACCTTTGGAATGGAAGATTCAAAATTGGTTGGTAAATCAATGGTCACAGGATGCAAATTGACAAAGGATGATCAGTCAACCAAGGTAAATCAAACACTATACAGATCAATGATTTGAAAACTGATGTATGTTGTGCATAGTAGATCAGATATTGCACATGTAGTTGGGATTATAGCAAGATTTTATACTAATCCTAAAGAATCACACATGACTATTGTTAAGAGGATTCTAAGATACTTGAAAAAAAAAGATAATTATGGTTTATGGTACAAGAAAGAGGGCAATTTTCAACTACACGTTTACACTGATGCAGATTGGGCTAGAAACATTGATGATAGGAAGAGCACTACTAGTGGAGCATTATTTTTGGGAGAAAGATTAGTTACTTGGATAAGAAAGAAATATGCATGTATTTCTTAGTCCACTACCAAAGAAGAATATGTTTCTGCTACTGCTAATTGCTCAAATATTGCATGGATAAAACATTTTTTGAAAGGGATGAATGAAGAGATCATTGATCCAATGATAATATATTGTGACAACACAAGTGATATAAACATTTCTAAGAATCTAGTGATGAATGCAAAGACAAAGCACATATCTATAAAGTATCACTACTTGAGGGAACACGTACGAGAAAAGAAAGTAAAACCGGAGTTTGTGAAATCAAAAGAATAACTTGCAGACATATTTACCAAACCCTTACCTAAGGATACATTTGAGTACTTGAGGACTAGACTAGGGGTCCATCCCATGTCTATTGGTAACTAAGGTGATCAGGAGGTTGCATCAACCTATACTTTATCAAAATATCAAATGATGTTGATGCATATTTTTCACACTTTAGGTTTCCTAAGGTTGTGAAAGCTCGAATAGAGAATATTGCATATCGGTACATGAAGGTACTTGATCTGAACCAAAAACCAAAGATAATATTTTGGCTACTACAGAGATGTTTATTCTTTTTGGGATTGTTGTCAAAGGGAGAGAAGAATCAATGAAATATTTATCAACAGGGAGAGAAGCAAAATGAAGAGAAGCATAACAAGAAGAAGAAGATCACATCTATACGGAGAGTATGCATGAAATGTTGTGTAGTGATTAAACATATTAAATGAAGCTAGGGAGAGTTGACCAAGCTACACCATTTACTTATAGAGTTGTAGAACAAATGTTTGGTATTCTATGGAATATTTCATATTATGTTTCCATCAATTCCAAAGGAAGAGATTGATAACCTACAAGTAATTGAATATCTTGATGGAATGAATGGACAAGTAAAATATAGTGATTGAAGGTCACCGAACAACTAAAGTGATATGTAAGGCAATTAAATCAGTCAATGTATTGTCATTGATGTCAACTAGTTTTGACTATACTTATCATGATGGTTACAAACATATGAAGAAGAAAAATGGTAAAGGAATGAGATATCTACATGAAGATGAGATGGATATGAAATATATGACTATGGTATACATTGGGTAACTTATTGATGAGTCTATGACATCATGTTATTGAATTGATTGTATTATATGATTTTTTCATGTATTGAAGATCAGAACTAAAGAAGTTTATGTGATCGGTAATTGAAGATTTCTGTATACACCGAGCTAGTGTAGTGTATACCGAGTATAGTATTAACTGAGCAGGTATTCACCAACACATTTTGGTATTGTCCAAGTGAAACAAATAAAGTTTATAATAGCTAACTAAATTGCTGAGCTGGACAATTGCTTATGATTTTGAGGTAGAAGATAAAGTTTTTTATGAGGATCTAATGGCTAACAAAATTCAAGATTGATCAGATGAAGAAGAATGAAACATGTTATAGACACAACTGCCGAGGAAGGTTAAAGAGGAAAAATGAACGATGGAGATTAAGAGGTAAAATATAATGGTGATAAGAAAATGATTTATGCTGTCTATTTAAAGAGACATGGGATTCATTATTGAGTCTAGGATTATTGACACTACAATAGAATTTGCATGAAAAGACTATTTTCATGCACCATTGATCAAACTGGTTAAAGATAGAACTGAGATGAACTGCAGATGTTACCGAGCATCAGAGAATTATTCACCGAGTGGAATAAGTTGGAGGATATGAAGAATTGAATTGATTATTGATTAGAGGAGGTATTTTGAGAAAATATTAGTTGTATTTGAATCAGATCATTACTGTATTAGTTTAACCATTGTTACAACAAAATCTCTTAACCGAGTGGACTTAACAGTCTTTTTGTATTTTAATATGACATTCAATGAGTGTTGTTGGTTTCCTTGTTGACTCCATAGTGACTGATGGTCAAGGGAGAACTATTAGTGATAAATCCTCTAACCAAGTCACACCTTACAGTGTATTTTTTAACCTTTGACAGGGTTGGCTCCTAATCGAGCTCACTTCAAAAGAGTGAATTATTTTGGTTTACCTGTCCCAGGTGGTTTTTCCCCTAACATGGTTTCCACATTAAACATCTATGTGTTATGTGTATTTGATGTGATTGAATTGTTATTTTACTTTACACATTTCATATCTAGTCAGATCAGTAAATACAGTATTGAATTGACTGTGAATCAGTTAATGAAGAGAAAGATTTTGTTGATATCTTACTGAGTTGATCGTTTGATTGAAAATTTTGAATATATACATATGGTAGATTTGGGACTGTAGGATAACTGATTCACTCCCCCTCTCAGTTATCTAATAGGTTATGGTGTTTTGACAATATTAGTTAATGTAACATACATTGTAAAAATATTTAGTGTGACCTATATTGGGTCTTGGTGTAGCTTGCTATAATATTTTATTAGGTGTACTATGATAGATTTAGGATAAGTGGTAATACAATAAATACGATTGTAATATCTTATTGATTTGAAGTTGACACATTATTTTGGTGTAGCTGACATGTGTTTGATCATATCTATATATATATATATAAATAAAGAATACCCTTTGTATTCAAGGTGTATGTGTATGTGTGTCTAAATGAGTAAGAGTGAATATGGAAGAAGATAAACGAGTTGTAAGAAGAGTCTTTGAGTGAGTTCTTGATGATGTTGTATGGGAGATGAAGCTAAATTTAGAAGACTATTGTGAAACACAGAAGGGAATTTTCATATAGATTTGTAGTAGACCAGACAGTGGTATACAAAGAGAAGATTAAAAATCAGATCTACTATTGGATGTGGTAACTAAGCTTAATTGTTGAATTATTTCATTCATATTTAGATGAAAATTTATCAGTTCATCTTTTGTTAGTAAATTTTGTAGGGAGTTAGCCATAATCAGATTTTAGGGGAGTGATCCCAACCGGTACCGAGCCAACTGTAGTGAGAAACCCACATTGTAAAAAATGATAGCGAGCCTTTGTAAATATCACCTTAACTAGTGTCACCTAAACTAGTGTCTCATTTCATGAGAATTATCTTCTCCATGGTTTTTCCTAGTTTGGGTTTCCACGTAAATTGTGGTGTTCGTTAATGTGTTGATGGTTTTGTGCTTTCATGTTTACATATATTATAAATTCTTGAAGTGGTTACTAGTAGAGCACAAGTTAATATTGATATAAAAGTTATTATCATTTGTATGGTTTGTGTGTTTACTGATAGAGTAAAAGTTCTAGAAAGTGTTTGGGAATAACTAATTTCCCCCCCTCAAGTATTCATCCTATTCAATAATTGGTATCGGAGCTTGGCCCCTTGCAGATAGAGCTTAACCACTTGAGGGATATCTTGGGTGTTTGAATAGATGGAAGGAGGATACTATGCTAATGGGGATTGGAAAATCATAATGAGATATATTGAAAGAACTATATTAGATAATGAGGAGCTAAAAGAGAACCTAAAGGAAGAGAATTCATGTATCACAAAGTTGAGATATTATTTTGAGAAGCTCAAATCAAGGCATAAGGAAGTTAGTTAGGAATTAAAGGAATCAAAAGAAAAAATAGAAGATCTAGAACAAGAAGTAAATGAATCAAAGGAAAAGGAAAAAAACCTAGAGAATAATCTAAATGACAAGGAAAATATTGTGGAATTCATTAGATATGGATTGAAGAAAAAAAATGAAAGGAATTAGGAAGACTGAGGAAGAACTAGAAATTGTAATGGAGGAATGGAAGAAATCTAAAGAGAATCTCAAGAATATCATCAAAATAAATTCAAATGAAAATGAAAGATAAATTAGGAATTTAAGAAGCTGAGATCTGAAGAAAAATTATGTGAGAGCCATACTATTTTGGATCACTTATTGGCCATGCAAAAGATTGACAAAGATAAATAAGGTTTAGGGTTTATTGGTGAATGTTCAAATCAAAAGGAAAAAGACAAAGAGAAGGTGATTAAAGATGAAGAAAAGGCTAAAGTGACAAGCAAGATTAGAAATCAGAATACATCTATAAGAAGGCCTTTGATAAGACAACCAAATTATCAAAGGTACCTATCTTTTAATGACTAAATTGTCATATTTACAAGAATTTTGGTCATAAGATAGTTGATTGTAATATGAGAATGGAAAAAAAAGTTCAATGCTTTAATTATCATAAGTCTAGTCATAAGGAAAGTCCATGCAGAATTCAAGTTTCAAATTAGGATAAGAAGAGTCTAGTAAATAATATATTTGATGGGAATTTCTATGTATATCACAACCTAGTCAATGTAGATCTAGAATTCATTCAGTGAGATTTGGTAGAAGGATTGTTAATTGTTTAAAATATGGTTAGAATGGCCATTATACTAACACATGAATATCTAGTGATGTTCCAGTTAAAACTGGGAATGATAATAATGTTTTGGTTTCAAGTGAATCTCAGAAGACTAACATGACATGGAAGAAGGATGTTGTTGATGTATGGAGCCCTATTATATTAGATCCTAGTACTACCTTTGCTAAAAAATAAGTCAAATACTTTGGCTCAGGGGGAGCATTAACATGATAAATCACACACCTCCCCTACTCTGAAGTGGCACTGGTTGCAACTAGCTTATTTTTGGTAGCAAGGATGAAACCATTAATGATGACAAGATGTATTGGTTGATTGATGTGCATAGTACAACTAGATTGTGTTAACCATAATCAATCTTGGTGGGAACTTAAAATATGATGGTTTTCTGCTATAAAGGATTTTTTTTTGAAATCATTTGGTATTGTAGCAAGGAAATAAAATCTAAGAATTTGTAGAAGAAGCTCGGAGAGAGATTTGTGATTAATTATGGGATCTAAATTGGCTATTCAGGGTGCTAGGGAATCTACCAGAAAGAAAATGAAGAAGTTTGATCTAAAGAAATTTGATCACAACCAAATCAAGCAATTAGGGTTTGGGTTACCTATAGAGGATATGCAAAGAATAAAAAATCTTGGATTGGATAATTGGGGAGAATTTCCCTAGTGTGATAACATAGTTTATTTTTTTCATATTGAGTTGGTTTTAGGATGAAAACGTAGTGTTGGACAAAACCTATTTGGTGACAAAAGAGTTAATTGGTGTAATTACTAGTTTATGCATTGCATCATAGTTTATCATTGAGACACCTAGGAGTTTTCACCTAGTTTATGCACTTGGTGTAGGATAAATTCCACTTTAGGTGTGAGATCCACCTTTAGTGCACATATCACATTATCATCCTCATCCTATGTCACATAATTCATTGCATAATGGAGGATAATCCATATTTGATGGACATGTGATTACGCCTTGCATAGGTGATAGCTTATCGACTTCTTATCATTGTCTCTTATCACCTTTCCTATTTAATAAGGCCTATTATGTACATTTTTATCATGTCCATTATTAATAATATCATGCTTGCATCTTAATGCAATTATCTTTTCAATCTCTTGTAGAAGTTATTTTGGTCTTGCATTTGATCGTGGGGGTTTTGTAGTCACCTAAAACTCTAACATGGTATCGGAGCTCTCAAGGTGTGAAGACATCTTCTCAAGAATATCAATATTGGCTTGATTCAATTGTGGGTGTAGAATAATCTATTTGGACATCACCATTGCATAGTCTATTTGGAGAAAAAATGGGGTTTTGTATTTTGTGGCTTTCTATTGCAGGTTAATATTGGAGCTTCTTGTTGTAAATCAAAGGTTGGCATCATATTAAGGAGGTCCAAAAACCCCTAAATATAATTTTGGTTCATCCAAATCGGACATCTGAGGCCAAATCTAGAGCCATTTGAATTTTGGAAGTGTGGTGGCGATGATTCAAAAAAAATAATTTCAGAGGCAATTTTCAAACAACGATACCTCAGTCATCTAGAATCCTTTTTTTGAGAAAATTTTTTGGGGGTAGAATTTCATGATCTATACAATGGTATAGGTGGTTTATAATCTCTATTCCTAAATGTTTATGAAAATCACAAATCTCAGTTTTTGCAACTTCCAAGGCCTCGTTTCTACTCATATGAACTCCTTTTCAGGTGCAATTTTTTTTGAAACTGCATAATTTTTTTTGAATTTTCTAGATTTGGAATCAGATTTTAGTGACTATGATAAAAAGATGTACTTTCAAAAATTGTCTTAGTTTTGCAATTGTAATGCATAAGCCTTAGCTTGGTCTTTTGCATAGTGATCTAAGTTTATTATAGCCTGATTGTGGAGTGCAATAATTTGTTGATCTCAATTTTTAATGTGAGAAGTGTATCATTAATGTAATCATGGGATATGGTAGACATCCTGCTATAATAGATTTGACTATGGATAATTATGATTTATGGGAAAAAGGAATCATTACACATTGTAGATGCCTTAATCTCTTGCCTCATGTTTATGGACTCATACCTAAGCCAAAGACAAAGTGGAAGAAAATAGTTTGGGAATATAAAAATGATCATATTAAAGAAATGATTGGTATAAGTGTCTTCTCATATTTAAGCCATTCAGTCTACTCCAAAATCAAGCATATTCAAAGCCCACACACAATGTGGAAAATTATTTGGGAGCATCTTGGAGATCCACATGTTCCTCCATTCCCAAATGATCCTGTTACAGATTATCTCATTCCACTTGATGATGCATATAAAATTCCCTATGATGATGATACATTAGATGAGATTGAGTATAATGCATATTTTGAGAGAAATGATGAACTAGTGACTCCTCTTGCAGCTCCTACTTTTGTAGTTGATATCACACAATCATCTCTTCTTGGTGATTCCAATGAGTCATTGCAAGAGATATCTATTTGTCTTCTTGATTGGGATTCCTATTTTCTAGATATTGGTTTATTGTTTGTGGAGTCTCATATTGTATATTTGGGAGACATACTTGAGGGGGTTTATCTTCTCTTTGATGATAGTTTCATCATAGATGGAGATACTTATTCACTTTCTTTGGAGATTGATATTCATGATTCTTCTTCTTCACTTGGTTTTTCACATGATGTGATAGATTAATTGAGATTGGAGAGACTATTCATTCTTTAGATATACATATTTTGAGACCTTCTTCCTCCATTCATTTGGATATGGATTGGTTCATGGCATCAACATCATACTTTATTTGGATTCCACTTCCTAGTTCCTATCTAGAATGGGAAACATTCCTACATTTTTACTTGGTCTATCTTCTTCCCAAGGGGAGAAAGGTTATTTGTAGGTAATGTACTATGTTTTGTCTTAAAAAATCACCATTTTTGTAGGAGATTCTTCATTATGGGGGGATATCATGTCTCCAACTATCATTCCTATGGGGGATAATTACTTGTATATACATGATGTATGTAGTTCTTGGGGGATCTTGAGTACTCCATCCATCCATGCATCTTGTTTTTTCATCTCTCTTTTTGGGGAGGTTTTTTCCCCATGAGATTTTCCCTCTTTCTCCACTTTATGAGAGGTTTCATTTCATGTATTGCATTTCATATTGTACATGGGTACCCAACATGGCCTAATAGATGGGACCCATCTTGCATTGTGCATTTAAGTGCATTCCCTTAAGTTTCACTTAAGGGGGGGTGTTGGTGTAATTAAATATTCTTAATTACACTTTACTTAATATTACTTAGGATAATGCATTGCATCATAGTTTTTCATTGAGACACCTAGGAGTTTTCACCTAATTTATGCACATGGTGTAGGAGAAATTCCACTTTAGGTGTGAGATCCACCTTTAGTGCACATATCACATTATCATCCTCATCCTATGGAACATACTTCATTGCATAATGGAGGATGATCCACATTTTGTGGAAATGTGATTATACCTTGCATAAGTGATAGCTTATTAGATTCTTATCATTGTCTCTTTTCACCTTTCCTATTTAAGAAGGTCTATTATGTACATTTTTATCATGTCCATTATCAATAATATCATTCTTGCATCTTAATGCAATTATCTTTCCAATCTCTTGTGGAAGTTATCTTTGTCTTGCATTTGATCCCAGGGGTGTTGTAGAGTCACCTAAATCTCTAACAAAATTGATACCATCTAAGAGGAAAAATAAGAAGAGGAAGAGGAGATAGATAAAAATGTTATTTCTCTGATAGAGTTTGAGCATGTAGATCCTAATGTGATTAAGACTTTGTTGGATGATAAGGATTTTGACAAGATTGGCATGATGTGGTCTGATTGTTCATCAATGAATAAGACTTTGGTGATGGAGTTGTTGATTGATCACTTGATCAATAAAATAATTATGTGGTATCTCATGTTTATGGTATGTTACCAACTGATTTGATCAGAGATATTGAGAATGAGATGATATAGTATAGTGCTAATTATCATGTGGTGGAAAATTCTATAAAGAATAAATGTGATAATGTAAAATAAAGATTGTGCAGAATTATTGGTGAGACTAAGGAATGTGTGAAATAAATTACTAATATATATATATATATATATATATATATATATATATATATATATATATATATATATATATATATATATATATATATATATATATATATATATATATATATATATATATATATATAGGTATTGTCTTCAATGGCCTCCCTCTATAGACAATTTTAGCGGAAGAAGTATTTACATTTTGCATTACACGCTTAAATTTGTGAGTAGATGCAAAATTCATCAATCTTTTTTTAAGGTGCTCATTGTTCTTGGCCTAATGCTTAATCAATTTTCAGATTATGCTTAAGTGTTTTGAAAACTTGTTCTAAAAGATAAAATCGGAAAATTCTACTTTTCCAAACAAAGGAAAAGAGAGAAACATGATTTTCAAAGGTATTTTTATCATTTATTCTCATTTGCATCAATAATTGTAGAACTTTCAATGATGCATAGAAATCTGATTTACAAAAGGATTATTTAAAAGAATGATTGTACAAGTTCTTTTTCATTTTACAAATGATTCATTAAAAGAAGGAAAAGTACAAGTGTTCATAAGGAAAGGAGTTTTCATCTTTTCATTCATTAAGAAAAGAGAGTTACATTTTAAATCAGAACTATTTGTACATATGAATACCATAAGTTCTATTTAAAAATACAATGAATAATCTTGTATTCTTTTCATAAACTAAATGAATAAGACAGAAAGCAATTTACAATCAGATTCCACACAAGCCACATGAGCTAATAAAATAGAAATATATGAAATAAAAGATAATAATAGTGGTATAGGAAGAGGTCCTCCATTGCCTAGTAATGGAGGGTTGCCTTATCCTTTATGGATGATGAGACTCGGGTCCACATCCTAAATAGAGAACCTGTAAAAAAAGAAAAAAGAATGATAGGAGTCAGTTCTATGAACTGAGAAATGATAGATATCTATATCTACCCCTATCATTAACTCTTATATATTTAAAACCATGAAAGTGAAAGATACAAAAAGAGAGCATCAAGCAAAAAATAAACACATGTTTTAACTAACTAGTTCTTGTCATGTGAAGATACATGTATGGAGACCATTTAAGTATTGAAGGAAAATATTCATTACTATATGAAACCTTATAAATTATCACATTTAGTTTCAAAGCTAGTTGAAGGCCAATAGGTTATTGAACCTGGGCATACCCTCAAATCATGTAGAGGAGTATACTAAAGACATAAGAAATCAAAGGGACATTTAGAGTTGAGAGTGAAACCCTTTTTCTTTACTATTGTTGTAATTCCAGATAGAGGCACATGGTTTTTGAAGGGACATGACACCTTGTCATGAAACCTTCCATCTGAAGAAGACATCATGTTTTCAATTCTTTTTGATATTGGCTGATATGAAATTTTTCTCTTTGTTCTATTGAAGAATATAACCAAATCATAAGGTATATTCTTTAACAAAAGAAAAAGGTATAAAATATATAAATGAAGCCCCTTCCAGTCAAGTAACTACATTCAAGGATTCATAAAATCTTTATAGTAGGAGACAAATATCTTTAGGACCCACATTCATGCTACAAATGTATTCAATTTTAAAGGCCATCAACTACATGAAGACACATTGCTACAAGAATCAACAAAGAAAATGGAATTTTTCTACAGTGATCTACAATGCAAAGCTACAAGGATCAAAGGAATTAGATTTTCAAGTATCTAAGAGAGCTACACAAGGAACATTTCTACTCATCATGGAATCACAAGGTTATCTTGAAACATAGATAAGAAATAGTGTATTGGTTTTGAGATCAAGGAGCGGTGACACATATGTATACCAATAGAAATTTATATTAACAACCACACACATTAAATCAATGATTATCAAGCATGTTATTGTAAAATGAGATCAAATCACATGAGATCAACAACCATCAAGAGAAAGGGTTTATGTACAAAATTCAACAACAGTTAGCAACTGCGTACAAATGCATTATTTTCAAATAATATTATTTCCATGTTATAGGTTAAGATCAATGCCCAAGCAAAGGAAAAATCATAATAGTTCTCTATTATACATTATTGATTCTAAAGATAAACAACCCTACCATGATAGTTTACAACTTCAAAAGATGATAAATACAAGTAATAAGAGCATCTAACATGAGGCCAACTATATGTTACAAGAAAGTGGTGTGATAGCAAGGAACTTTAAGAGATGGGAAAGTCAAAACATTTGAAGCCCTCATGGTACTTGGATAATAACTCCCCAAATACTTTATCCATGTATCTGACATGTAAAGGTCACATCTAGTAAAAAAACATCATGAGAATATATGTTTCCATGACATCAAATAATATAATATGTGTATACAATGAGAAACATTAATTATCAATCAAGAGGATCATATTTTGAGAGAGAAACAATGTGTTTCAATTTAGTAAAGTATATATTCTAAATCAAGTAGTCATGATTTGGTACAAGGTACTAGTTACATGAGAAGAGATAAAAGTTTAGTTTTGAGATTTTTGAAACAAATATGAAAATCATGATCACATTGTACCAACCAAAGTTCCTAAAGACATAAGAAACAAATAAGTTACAATTCCATATCATGATTGATGTTTCAAAAGGATGGTGTGATAGGAAGTATTGATACCATAGAGATTCTTCAATCTCATAAGGACATCAAAGTTTTATTAGCATTAGATTATTTTCTTTGAGTGATACAAATCTATATACCATACTTCTATAGCCTTGGGAAACCAATGATAGTTGTACACATGATCAACATAAGATATGTGAAGAAAAAAAGTTGTATGTATTCATTTCCTATACAATGATAATTTATTTGCTGCTCTAAAGAGACATACATTCAATGGAAAGATATTTATTAAAAATGCAATGTACCTTTTGTAAAGGTAAATGAAATATCAAAAAACAACAAAAAAGTTAGGTACAAGACACTGTCCAACATGTAAATACACAAGGATCGTAGACAAGAACCATGGCCTACAAAATGTCATGCCATTTTTACAGAGATTAAAGCCAAACTCTCAGATAGTATTAGAGATTTCTATCAAAAGCCCTTGTCCTTTTCTAAAGAATCCAAATCAGAAAATGCAAAGAAATAGAATTGATATCAGTATTTTGACCATGACATGGGTAAGTGCACCAAGATGGTGAACAAAAAGGGGGGCATAAGTGGCCACCTTTCTCCTGAAATCAGGTAAACCTAAACTTGTAAGAGAAACTTGAGGGTCATGCACTCAAAATTAGAAGAGATGTGTAAAGAATAAGAATTGTAGTAATCTGAATCTAGTTTCTAAACTACTAAAGTTTTTAAAAAACATAAAAGATTAAGAGGGTCAAAC
>BSBK01006797.1:287500-303064 GCA_027943335.1 Chamaecyparis obtusa
TGGAGCATCCATGCTTGTGGATTCAAGGATTCGAATCCTCCACAAGAGTTTCAACATAAGCAAGGTGAATTGTTCTATTTACTTTGTTTATTACTGCAATTTCAATTCTATTTCAAGGTTAATTCCAAAATTGGGGTTTGACCAAGGCAAACCCCTCATCCAAAAAAACAAAACCATTTTCTCTTGCAGGTGGAGGTGCAGAAGAGTGAATTGTAGAGCAGATTCAGATACCCTTTTCGACAAAATTTTGGGATCCATGAACAGATTTTCCATTGGAGTAGTGCAAGTCAAGGTCGACATAAAGGGGTCAAGTTTGACTTGGTTCATGAAAGCAAAATATTTCTGGGTTTTCTCCATCTTTGTGTTTATGTTCCAGATTTGGTTGTAGAATTTCCAAAAACTTAATAGAGACACCATAAAATAGCAATTTCTAGATCTGCTATACTTTGAGGTTAGTAATTGTCTTCAATTCATTTCAATTAAGATTTTAATATTCTCTTCCAAAATAGAATGTAAGGTTTTTCCTCTTTCTTCTTATTACTAATTGATTGACTCATTTATGCATTGACCCTTTTCTTGTGGTTAATCAATTTGGATCTTTCCTTTAGGAATTTGGGATTAAAAAGAGGATCTTACCTTCCCCAATTCTTCTATATGTAAAGGATTTCATTTACATTTTGGCATTCATCATTTTTATTCTTTACATTTTGGTGAACTCGCTTATGAAAACTCTTTCTTTTGTGGTGTTAGATTTACATTTCATGTTAGATCTTGCATGTATATTAGATTAGCCTTCTTTTATGTGCTTTCATTTACATTTAAAAAATAAAACAAAAAAATCATATAAATAAAAAATACAAAAACATTTATTTGTTTATGCCTTGTGTTTTCCTAATTTAGTTCATTTGCATTGCATTGGTATATGAGCTTTACTACCTCTAGTCCTACTTATAATATCTTGGTTAGAAGAAGTCGTAGGCTTATGGGTTCTTTTGATCTTGAGTCTTCCTCTCCTTTCCTTAGGATCCCCAGATGACAATTTGATCACTCATGATTCCAATCCTACTATGGATCATAAAATCTTCTCACTCATCTCATGATGAGGATTATGGTTTAAGAGTTCCTCTTGAATAAGTCCAAAGACTTTCAACTGAACTTGATAAAATGGGAAATTGGCTTATTCAAGAAAACCATAATCAAGATTCTATTCAAGCTATAGAGGCTCTTAAGAAAGTTCTTCAGGATATTGATCAAGGTGTTAATCTCTTGAGTGGTATTACTCATCTTGTGCATTTAAATATCAAAAATTTAGCTCAAGAAGCTCAAGATCTAGGATTCACTCCTATCACTAGTGTGGAACCTTCTTTCATTCCTTTACCTAGCATTCCTACTTATACTCCTTTAGTGACTACATCTATTCCATCTCTTCCTATGATTCTTCCACCGGTGTCTCTACTACCTCACAACCTTCTTATCATAGTGTTCCTTTTACCTATTCCAACCCTCTTCCAACTGTGGTTCCAAGTGTTCCACTAGTTTTGTCTTCTATTCCTGTTGCTTCCTACACTTTCCCTAGTGTTTCTAATGTTTCTATGCCTCCTATTTCTTTTAATGATTCCACAAGCATTAGTCTGGCTCAAACTGTGTCCTCTTTACAACAACAACTTGCATCTTTAACTCAATCCAAGTTTAGTATTCCTACATGTGACATGGGTAGTCCTTTATCCCTAGACATTATTTGTGCTCTTGTTCCTCAGCAAGCCGATATGCATTGTCTTGAGAATTACAATGGTAAGGGAGACCCTGTCACTCATGTTAAAACATTTCAAATCCTTTGTAGTGACTATGCCTCATGACCATATGATATTTAGCCAAGTTGTTTGCTAGAAATTTTCGTGATAAGGCCTTGCAATGGTATTGTTCCTTGCCTCCTTATTCTATTGATTCTTTTCCAAAACTTTGCTAATGCCTTTATCCAACAGTTCCAAAATAACATTGGTCCGCAAGTGTCCTTAACTGATTTGATGCATTGTAAAAAAAATACTAAAGAAAAATTGATTGAATTTATTGGTAGATTTAAGCATTTGTATGCTCAAATTTCTTATCATGTTCCTGATATTGATATTAAGAATATGTTTATTTCAAATTTATAAAAGGATATTAGAGATAAGATTTTGCTTACTGAATTTACCTCTTTTCAACAACTTTGTGCAGTGCTTCATCATTATCAATTACAAGTGACTCAATTTAAGAGCAACACTCCAATGGCTCCTGTTCCAGTTGATAAGAGTGATGCTACTCCTACTCCCAACAAGTTTAAAAAACCTAACAATTATGTCAAGATAAATAAGCAAGAAATTGCAGTTGCTAATCAAGTTGCTATTGCATCTAACAATGCCACTTCTACATCCACTACTTTTCATCTGAATCATACATTTACTCCTCTTTCTGAATCTTTACATTCTTTTATGAGTAAATTGTTGAATTCTAATATGATTACTTTATCTCCTATTTGACCTCTTCTTCCTACTACAATGACATCAAAATCCTTTGATCCAAAGCCTTTTGTCAATACCATCATCATAATGGCCATGATACTAAGAAGTGTTATTCTCTAAAACATAAGGTTCAAGACTTAATTGATTCTAATGCTTTATCTGTTGATAATTTTGATGGTACTGGGAACAAATCTATCTCTCCTCCTAATCAAAACCTCCAAATCTATATGGATCCTTTTCCTACACATGATACTAATACCATTGTTTAGCCATCTTATGTGGATATTGTTTACGATTCAAAGATGGATGATCTCAATCATATTGTTAACCGTGTGGAGCATGTTGTTTTGTCTCAACCTGTATCTCCATACCAGCCTCAATCTCAACCTCAAATTCAAGTTCCTAAGCCTAAATAGAAACCTCAACCTAAACCTCAATTATAACCTAAGAATAAAAGACCTAGGGAACTCTTGATCACCTTTGATGATTCTAAGACTATTAAAGCTCTTGATGGTCCCCTTTACATTTATGCTAGGATTTCTAAGCTACCTATGCATGGTTGTCTTGTTGATCCTACATCCTTAGTCAATGTCATTACTGAAGAAAACCTTTTTATGAAGAACTTACAATGTGATTGTTATGATACATCTAATGTGTGGATCCAAACTTGTAATGGTTTTCTCCATCCATCATTTGGTTCTATTAACTTTCTTGTTGAAATTTGTGGTAAATTTATGGACACTACCTTCATTTTTATTCCTACTTCTGATCAGTTTCAAGTTAAGATTGGTTTGCCTTGGTTTAATGCCATGTGTGCCATTGCTAATCCTATCCATAAGTGTATTAAATTCATTCATGATGAAGAAGTGAAGACAGTTAATCATAGTTTATATTAACCTTCTAGGCCTAGGGATTGTGCTACCCTTGAATTCTTTTGGGCCTTCATTACCTAATTCATGTTCTTCTCGACCTGATAATCTTTTTCACTCATATCAAGCCTATAAACATTGCAAGATTGTTGATTTTAGAGTGCCTCAGATGTATCTTAATCGTGGTCTTTTTACTATGCCTTCCATGCCTCCTTTATCCATTGCTTCTAGTTTTGTTAATCAATCTTCTAGTGTTGCTTTTCATCCTACTAATAATCCTACTAATCCTCCTATAGAACCTGTGAAGGAACCAATGGTTGTTACTCCTAGTTCTCAACATATTTCCAACAAGACAAAATGTAACCGATCTTCTAATGAATGTCATAAGAAGCGTTGGGCTCAAGCTAAGGACCGTGCCTCTGTTCTTCAAAGTTCTTTACCTTCTTTTGACCAGCCTATGCCTAATGTGTTGGAAGAAGTTAATGTTAATAATGATGTTAAGATGAATGATTATGATGATTTTATTCATATCTTAGATTCTATTTTGATTAATCTTGATGAAGATGATACTCTGATGATCCTAATGATGCTAGTGATGAATATGAGACTATTGACATTGATATTGATTTACCCTAATATGCTTTCAACATAATTGATAATTACACCTAGTATCGAACATCACGATTCTCAAGAGGATCCTTGTTTGGAACTGGGTATTATTCCTTCTATGTTGGATATAGTCCTTGTTGTGAGTTTCCCACCTTCCCTAAATGATATAGACCGAGATGGGGAGAGTAGCGCGATGCGCTTGATTGGCTTGTCCTCCATGGTAGCTTTTTGTGTCGTTTGCCTATTGTATTGTGTTTCTCCCGTAATGTGTTTGCTAAATGTTTGTTATATTCTTTTATAAAACCCTTGTTACTTTGTTCGGGCAAGGTGATAAAGGAATTTAACCAATTGTACTATTCCTCTATATGTATCTCTATTCTTCTATATATTATTTTCATGTTATGTTGTACCTGTGCTATTATTCATAAATGTTTTCCTTATATAGTCCACTTGGATTTGCGACTTGGTAGCACTATTTCATTTTGGTCTCCATGTTGTGGTCCGAAAAGACTCTTCTTCATAACTCTTGCATTTTCTTTCCTCCATTGTGATTGTAGTTCTACTTTATTTGGGGAATGCTGTCAATTAATTTGCATATATATATATATATATATATATATATATATATATATATTATCTTATGATCATACTGACCCCACGGTAGGTAGATCCATTCTATGTTCTCTATATGTTTATGTGGTATTTCCCTTGATTTGTCTTTGCTTGGGGGCATCTCATAGTGGAAACGTAATCGGTGGAGTTGTTTATGTTTCCATTCAAGCCATTTCTCCTATTAAAGTGTTAGCAATGACTTTAATGTGGGGGCATATGCTCTGGTCACTTTTTGCACACATGCACTTTCAAATATTTTTCAAAACTTTTCTCTCTTTATGGATTAGAGACTAATCCTTAAAGCATGGATTTTTACCTTATAGGATCTCTTGATCCCTCCAATTTCAATTTACAAAGTTTTGATCCCTTAAGGTCAGAAGGTGTCCTTAAGACTGGATCTCTCTTGTTTTGGCTTTGCTCTTTCAGAATAGAATATTCCTGAGGGTGAATCCTTGATGGGTTGACTAGTGAGTAGCCACATTCACTAGGCGGTTCAACTCCATCTTTCAAGTTGCAATGTTTCCTTGTGTGATTCACAATGGGACATAAGTTCTCATTGGGCGAGGTAATCACACCCTCTTCTCTCTTTTTTGTAGTGATGTATCTCTTATTGTAATCTTGGGGTTGAAAAAGACTTGAGTCCTTGGGGGCTTGAGGATTGCTTTGTCCCTTTGATTTCAATAAGATTTTATTTTTCTTTATGATCTCCCTTACCAAGAGTTTGCATCGAGTCCATACTCTTGCTAAAGTGGGGGATAAATGTATCATCATAAAATGGAAGCACTTCCATTTAGAATTAGTTTAGCCCTTCGAGTAAGTGGTTTGGGGTCATGTCAAATGCCTTGAATGGGTCTTTGACTTGGATCTAGTTTTTTCCCCTTGTCCTGCCCTATTTTCCACCTTTTTTCCTACCTTTTTTTGGCATCTTGCCTTGAGATTTTGAGGTTCTTGGTCTCAAGGTCAAGGTCGACCTCAACCCTGACCTAGGTCAGGGTCGACCTCGACCCTGACCCAAGGTCTAAATTTCAAATTCCAAATATTTCTAGATGTCAGGGTTTGGAAAGAATTCTTTCCCACTTCTGGGTCAGCTACTTTGGGCTTCGAAGTGGTGAATCTTAAAAGGAATTTAATATGGGTCCACTCCTAGGGGTATGATCCTAATGGGAATTTATTTCTCATATGTCAGCCTCTCTAGAAGTTTGTGTCCTAGACTAGTATATAAGGAAGCCTTTTCCTCTCATTTTGGAAAGCAAGAAAAGAAGCAAGCAAAAGAGAGGAGGAAAGAAAAGAGAGGATCATCTATTTTCAAGCCCTCAAGTAATCAAGTAATAAAAATTTCAAGCATTTAAGCATTCAAGATTCAATTCATCAAGGAGATCCATTAGTAGCCATTGAAGGATCAAGCTCTATGGAGCCCTCTTGTTGAATATTTCTCCATCCATATCCATTCAAGCTTCTTCCTATTCCAAGATCCATTCAAGATTTGTGTTGAAGATCTAAATGCAATTTATTTGAGACATCCTAAATCCTACATCCTACATTCTACATCCTACAATTCTACATCCATTTGGAGCATCCATACTTGTGGATTCAAGGATTCGAATCTTCCACAAGGCTTTCAACATAAGCAAGGTGAATTGTTCTATTTACTTTGTTTATTATTGCAATTTCAATTCTATTTCAAGGTTAATTCTAAAACCAAGGTTTGACCAAGGCAAACCCCTCATCCAAATTAAAAAAAACCATTTTCTCTTGCAAGCGCAAGTGCGAAACAACGAATTATAGAGAAGATTTGAATACCCTTTTCAAAAAAATTTTAGGATTCGCTAACAGATTTTCCGTTGGAGCAGCGCATGTCAAGGTTGACATAATGGGGTCAAGGTTGACCTGGTTCAAAAAAGGAAAATATTTTTGGGTTTTCTCTGTCTCTGTGTTTCTATTCCAGATCCGGTTGCAAAATTTCCAGAAACTCAGTACAGACACCAAAAAATAACAATTTCCATATCTGCTATACTTTGAGGTTAGTATTTGTCTTCAACTCATTTCAATTAAGATTTTAATATTCTCTTCCAAAATGGAATGTAAGGTTTTCCTCTTTCTTCTTATTACTAATCAATTGATTCATTTATGCATTGACCATTTTCTTATGGTTAATCAATTTGGATCTTTCCTTTGGGAATTTGGGATTAAAAAGAGGATCTTACCTTCCCCAATTCTTCTATATGTAAAGGATATCATTTACATTTTGGCATTCATCATTTTATATCTTTAATACACACACACACACACACACACACAAATGTCTCTATATGTGCATGTCTCTCCTCATTTCCTCTCCCTAGATTTAACTCTCTCTCTCTCTCTCTCTCTATCTGTCTGTCTATCTGTCTGTCTCTCCTCTTTGGTTCCTAGTTATACATAACTCGTGTGGGTTTTGTAGAACCAAATCCATACATTTACAAGTGATGAGGGAATATGGACGTTACATTTAGGCCTTCATAACCCGTATGAGTTATGAGAAAATATGAATATGTTGCCCCCCAACGGCCTAAAAAACTCTCATTGTTACTTTTTCCAAGGTCCCACTCCTGTATCACATGTCTTTCTACGATAGTAGTAGACATGTATGCATTTTTTTTTATCACAATTGATTTGAAATGATTGGTTTGTCTTATTTTTTGGTTTGTTTTCAAGTTTTTTTTTTTTATCGTTGTTACTTTACATTATAACAAAATGATGCTAATTTACTATTTTCTTGGTATTTAATTGCATGTATGTTCATCATGTTGTTTTTTGGAGGACAATCAATATCAACAATGTGAAAGAGAATGAGAGGAACAATTGAATAAAAAAAGGAAACAAAGGACATATTTTTTGCATCCTAATGTGTACCATTCATGATGTAATAATGTGCAAAAACTATTCTCATTACATGAAAACTACAAAAATATTGTCTTTGTGCTTCCATGTGGTAATTATGAATATTTGGTAATTATGTGATACAAAGACCTTACCTGGTCTCATACATCAAACCCTCACTTCTAACACCATGTATTCATCATGTCTTTACACATTCCAACATAAAACATGACCCTCATTAAGGAAAATCTCTCAGATCTTCACCTTGCACTGAGTACCCTCACCATTCACCATGCACTATTGCTTCAACTTTGGTGATCACCATTCAAAAATATTCTTCCCTAAAATATTGTCACTATAATAGGATATGATACATATTTTTAGACTCATCCCACAAGGAACCATCAAAACTATCAAAACTACTCTTTAGGCCTAAGTACCCATTAGGATTTGACCTAAGGGACACTGTCGGTATGGTATGTTGGTGAGCATTCTAATGAGTGAAGAGCCTTAAAAATGGACCATGCCTTGGGTAAACCTTCCTATCTAGATATGATGGAAGTGTGAGTTCATGTTGATAATGAACATAACATGAAATGGACTAGTTGGTGACTTTTCACCAAGTACATCTGACAAATTTTACATCAATAGAAAAGTTGTTTCCGTGCAAAAAGGACTCTAAGTCTTCAAAAATGAGAAAAACTATTGTTGGGGGGCCTAAAATGACCCCATAGGTTCAAATAGGTCATGTGCATGTGCCACAATTTGCAAGATATAGTATGTCAAAGTTTGAGAATGTTTTGCACTTAGAGAACATAAGGGACATTACCGATAGGGTATGTCAGCAAGCATTTTGACATGCCAAGATGCAAAGTGGGATAATGCCTAGGGTAAACCTACCTAATTGGACATGATGGAAGTGTCGGTTCATGCCCACGATAAAAAAAAAAGTGAAATGGGATAGTTAGCGACTATGCTGGACTGAAGTGTCCCTAAGTTGTACTAAGCACCATTGGGTGTGTCAATGAGAACTCTAGAATGCTGAGAGGAAACCTGGGACCATGCCTATGGTAAACCTACCTACTTAGACATGATAGAAGTGGTAGTTCATGCCCATGATGAACAAAACATAAAATGGGCTAGTTGGTACTTTTCACTAATTGTATCTGACAAATTTTACATTAATAGAAAAGTTACTGCAATGCAAAAATGACTACGAGTCTTCAAAAATAGAGATAGGCTATTGCAGGGGGGCCTAACATGACCCCATAGGTTTAAATGGATCACATGCAAATGCCATAGTTTGCAAGAAATAGTATGTCAGAGTTCAATGATTTTTTGAACTTAGGACACATAAGGGACATTGTCAGTAGGGTATGTTAGTGAGCGTTTTGGCGCACTGCGAGGAAAAGTGGGACCATTCCCAAGGTAAATCTACCTAACCAGATGTAATAGAAGCATCAATTTGTGCCCATGATGAAATTTTTTTTTCTCGAAGTCAGTTACACAAGGGACATCATCAGTAGGGTATGTCGGTGAGCGTTATGGCGCACCAAGAGAAAAAATGAGACCATTCATAGGGTAAACCTACCCAAATGGAAGTGTCAATTTATGCTCATGATGAAGAGAAATTTTTTTTCCCTAAGTGCATATGAGGTCAATTAGTCATTATAATGAACAAACTAAATCATATTTAAATTTTAAATGTGCACATTTCAAATTATGAATACATACACATAATGAACAAGTATGATCATATTTAAATTGTAAATATATACATTTCATCACATATCACATAGTTTACAAGTTTGATCACAATTCAATTGTAAATATCTAAGCTTTTAAGTAAAATATATGCACACAATGAACAAATTGGATCGAATATCAAGTTTCATATATATCAAAATGAACAATAATCATGTGCATATAAAAAAATGGCATACATGCAATGATAATAATAGAGTTGCAAAAATGTGGCATTGCCTAATTCGGTGCACTCCGAGACTCCATTTTAAATATGACAAGGAATTAGGTATGCTCCATTTATTTCTCTTCTACAAATAAGGGTAGACGCACAATCTACTGTCATCTTTTAGGCTAACCTGAGAGTCTTGACCAATTTACACTCAGCCGAGTAGGGATCAGCTAAGTCCCAATCAGCCAAGTAGGGCTCAACCGATTCCCAATCGACTGAACATATGTAGGCGTGACATGGTGCTGAATGGTGCCTACATGGTAAGGGAGACTCAGCCAAGTAGGACTCGACCAAGTCTAATGGGGATTTTAAATACCCCAAAAAACCCCCAAAGCCCCTCATTTGCACATTGAGGGCCTAAGGATTGGTGACTAGAGAGCAATGGTGCCCACTTGGCTGAGTTCTACGTAGGGGACATTTTTTTAATTTTTTTTAATTTGTTTGTGTTTTTAATTTTTTCCTTGTATTTATGTGCAAAAAAATATCATTTTTTACTTAGCATTATAATTTAAATATTATTATTTTTCCATTTTTGAAATCTATATTATTGATGAGCTAAACGTAAATGTAAAACCTAAAACTTAAAAATGTATTTACCTAAAAATGTACAAAATCAAAAACATAAACTCAAAAGTTTGAAACTTAAATGTATAGACCTAAATCTTAGAAAAACATATATAATTTACCCAAAATGTAAACTGAAAGCTAAAAACATGTAAATAGTACACAATACATAGTTAATTTAAACAAATTTTCAATAAAATTTATTTAAAATGATTACTTGAGATATAACTTATATATATCCCACTAAGTTATTTTCCAAAATAAATAAATATCAAGAACATATAGATCTAAAATCCTTTACATATTTTTTCAGACAAAATTATACTTAAGACCTAATAATACCTAATCTTAAGACATAATAGGACCCTTAAGACATAATAATACCTAATAAGACATATAATACCTGTTGGTGTTTCTTTTTCCCCAAAGGTCAGCTTGGCATTAGGATTGACAAGGCTAGTGTCACATTCACTCAACACTCCAAATTTGACAGGAAAAGGGCCAATTGACAAGGATCAAAGAGAGATCCTTCTACACTTTGAGCTCCACATCACTTAGGCAGGTGTACCTCATCTGCACACTCATACAACTTGTGTCACACTATAGGCCTGCAGGTCACTGACTATGGAATGGTTCTCAAACTCTTCTAGGTATCCTGTACCTCAATGAAGCCAATATCTCATGCAATAGCCCAATTTGCATGGAGTGAGTATGAAAACTAGAGACCTAACCTATCAACAAGAAGGGAAAAGGTGGAACCAAAAGGAAATGATTTGCATGGATTGAAAGGACCCCTAAGATGCCCTAAGTCTCTGATAGATCAATGCCTTATCCAATGGGCCACAGAGTCAAATACCTTATTGCAAGAGAAAGCTATGAGATAGGAATACAATATGATCAATGTGTTGATGCCTGACATCAATCACACACCATGACCAAACCTCAACTCAACACCCACCTGTGCATTCAAGTATGTTATTATCCATTCAAAGGATTTTAACCCTCCCCTTAGAAGAGGCCTATAAATAGACAATACATTAACCAACATCCACTGGAAGACAAGCATGAAATATCTTTGACACCTCAGCTCATACCTACATAAACACTAACCCTGAACCAGTTATCTCTACGAAGACAACTCCACTTGCAAACACTTAGGTAATGCAAATAGAAAAATCAAACACCCATGATGTATGACTAATGGACTTAGAATTCAAATGGAGATAGCTTGGTAACAGTAAGAGTATATTGAATTCTCATACATAAAACAAGTCTATTACAATATGCATTGTATTCCTTGAACCAACAATGGAAGAAGAACACTCTATATGCAGAGAGAAGGAGAAATCTGCAGGATAGAACCTTTCACTGGAACCAGAAAGGAACTCTAAGGTGGAACCCTTAAAAAGTCAAAATTTCTACAATTTATACCACTGGTTACCTTGTAATCCTAAACCAGGAGGATGCAACAAGCTACGGGTAACTAGGGTTAAGACTTCAACCACCCAACTAATCAAATTAGAATTCAAAACAATTTACCACAAATCGGAGGGAAAAACACTGGACCCTGCAAGCAATTAACACTTGATCTTCAATCATGAAAGAATCTCTGAAAGGCACCGAAGATCAATTTGCAAAATTCAAACTGGAAGTGACCCTGCAACTGCTTTTTGGTACATTTCATTCACTCCCCTACGGCAAGACACTCCTCTTCTACAATCATCTCACACCCTGGAGCACACTGGGGCAGTGGAGAAAATTAGTTTTACCAACTCTGGCCCTTTCTATCATCAATTTCAGTCCTTTCTTGGTCACAGGAAATGTTCTCAGAGATTCAAAAATGAAAGCAAATGGTCACCATGCACTTCGTGGGCTTCTTTTTTTAACCATCCAAACACCTCAGGTTAACTCCGCAATGGCGAGGCCAAACAGTTGTCGCATGATCGCATAGCCCAGAAATGGGCTATGTGAACATGCAACACGCCACTTCCCATTGCCTTCTTCATAACCACCGCTACCACAAAAGGGTTTGTCATATGTTCGCAAGCCAGAAAGCTGGCTCATGTGAACATGCGACAAGCCAATAACATGCACCCTGTCAGTTGTCATGTCACTACCGAGAAACTAACAATGCATCGATGATCCACAAATCAAACTGAGATCAACATTAAGTCCCCACCGTAGATCCTCCTATCTTCTCGGGTTCATGACTTTAACTCATCCAGGCACCTCGGGTTACTTTCAGCAAACACACGACAAAGGAAAATCCCATTCATGGAATGAAAGTCTAAACCCTAGTTAAATTCAAAGAACACACGACTGCACGTGTCAAAATAACCCCTTAAGTTATCTAGTGAACTGGTGACTGAAGACATTTTGCCAGTTCGTGAAAATAATAGCGCTGCAGCTAAAACATCACGTGAACCAGCGACAGGAAGAAGATTTTGTCGGGCCGCCAAATATTTTATCCACACCACCAAAAACACCAAGAAATTCAACTGGGTCCATGCAGGAAAATCCACGGCCGTCTCATAATCTCATAGATCTGACACACTTCATAAGCTTTTACGCCAACCGTTGATTCTATATGGATGTCAGGTCCCACTGCAATTCCACATCACCATTTGGCTCTACCAACCAAAAATTTACACATCAGTGCCACTGAGTAGATAGGTCCCACCACACAACTCCGCAACCGTGACACCAGACCATTGTCGCATGATCGCATAGCCCAAAAATGGCCCTTGCGATCATGGGACAAGGCCATAAGACCACCACATCACCACCCGCTAGCCAATGAAAGGGAACACCTCAACATCTGAAAGACACCCCATCGCCACCTGCCACTGGGCCCCAGAGACACGTGTCAACCGGTCACATGATCGCATGTCAGAAAACTTTGACATGTGATCATGCGACAGCCAACCCCAGGCTACCACATCACCACCAGCAGGACCACCAAACTGCATCACCGATGGGCCACAACATAAAAGGTTAACCGGTCGCATGGTTGCATGTCAGAAAAATCTGACATGTGATCATGTAACAACCAATCAGAACTCACACCTTCACTTCCCCTCTGACATCGGGTTCACCTGCCATCGCACTTGCGCACTAAAGACTGATGAATAAGGAGTGCCAACCAGAAAAGAAGAAATGCAAGGTCAAAAACACATAGGGTTTTTGGTGAAAGATTGAAAACATACAAAGTTTTCACAATGGCGAATGATTGAAAACACATAGGACTTTCAACAGACCGAAAGGTAAACAAGGATGCAAAAACATCGAGGGTTTTCATGAAGGCCAAAAAGGTTGAAAACATCATGGATTTTCAAAAACACTGTGGGTTTTTCGACACTGTGGTAGATTTTAAAACTGTTTCCTGCAGACCTTAAAGCTTAAATATCTTCCTAGGTTTGTGATTCAGCACGTGCAAAATTGACTAGAGCTTGGTGACAACATGAAGAACATAGGGTAGGAGCTCAAACCATGAAACACTATGGACATTCTTCACAAGATTAAACTATGTTGCAGTAGGGTGGGAAGAAACAACATTACAAAGCTTGCAGGGAAAAGGCCATTTTCGTTGGATTTTTGCATTGACTGGAAAATGGCCTAACAATACCCACCCTTCAGGCATTTAATAGGACCCTTATGACCTAATAGGATGTCCAATTATAAGACCCTTAAGACCCAATACCTAGAACCTAATAGTATCAATTAAGACATAAAGGACTCTTATTGACCTAATAGGACCAGTTAAGACCTAATTGGACCACTTAAGACTTAATTTAGTCCAGCTAATAGGACCTATTAGGATCCTTAAGATCTAATAGGACCACTTAAGACCTAATAGAACTTAATAGGACCGAATAGTCCACTCTTAGGACCAAATAGGACCCTTAAGACCCAGTAGGACCTAATAAGACCCTTACAACCTAATAGGACCCTTAAGACCTAATAAGATGTAATTAAGACCCTAAAGCCCATAAGACCCTTAAGACCCTTAAGACCCATAAGACCATGTTAAGACCCTAATTAAGACCCTTAGATATCCCCTCTAGCCAAAAAGAATGAAACCTTGGAGGTGATCCTAACAAAACTAATAATATATTTATCTTCTCCCCAAAATGGGTTAAGTATTTAAACTCTAGATCATTTCCCCCCTCCTAAACTTCATAAGGAGAAATCTATATGTTTCATCTTATGATTTGCATGGAAGTGTTTTGTCCATGGAAAAAGTGCAAAAAACTATTTCTAGAAAATCCATTGTTTCATGGACTTGAACATGATTTCATCTAGTACCTGATTATTTTCAAATGAACCCCTTTCTAGATTATTATATTTTCACCATTTCTTAAATAGTATAATTTATAATGTTTTCCCCTCCCTAGTTATGGAAATTTACATTCAAACTCTAGTAAACTGATTTAAAATTTATCTCAAAATTATTGTCAATTGAATCTAGGTAGATTTTGGAAATTTGTATTAAATTCATTTTTTTTTATATGTGCTTTTAAATATGTATAAATATGCATTCAAATTAGTAAATATGCATGCATGAATTAGTTCTTGTACCATGATTTAATACATGTGTAAATGCATGAATTTAAATTATGTTTAAATATTTAAAAATACTACATGTACATATGTAAATGCATGAATTTAAATGTTTAAATATTTAATTTATATATACATAAATGCATTTGAAAATTAGTTCATGTTTGAAGTTTTAAATATTTTCATGTTCACTCAAGAAGTATGTACATGTAAATCAAGTTATCTATTTTTAATTATATATATATATATATATATATATATATATATAATTATATTTATATATATATATATATAATTATATTTATATATAAATATAATTATATATATATATATATATATATATATATATATAATATATATATATATATATATATATATATATATTATCAATTGATTTTCTAATGAATGCATGTATATGTGTATGTGCCCACTTGTAGCGAGCATTCTTTTATCTAGAGATATATATTACCTTTGTGTGCACATCATTCATGGCTTCTAGTGGTTCAGAGCATAGTGCCCATAATAGTCAGGGATCAGGAGCTCCCTCAGAACAACATGGTACCCATGACCCATAGAGTAGAGATAGTTGTAGAGATGAGACTATTTCTAGGATGTAGGCTGCTCTAAATGTGTTAGATAAGACATTGCAAAATAGTACTACTCTCCCTAATAGGGAGAAATTGACATCTATACACACTAAGCTCATGAGTATGATTCAGAATGCTAAATCATACAATCCATATGATGATGTATCGATTGATACTTTTTATTATAGCCTCTCTAGCACTATCACATGGAAAGTGGGTTGGAGGACAATTGATTCAGATGTTTCAATCACTTAGGTTAAGAACATGTTTGGGACCCATTACATAGATAAGAGGGTGGTTAGAGCATACAAGGTCACAAAATGTATAGATAACTTAGTGGCCCCTTTTATATATCCTAGATGGTTTGCGGCCCTCATCATATGTGGCCCCAAAAGGATGAGGTGCCACTATATTTTTATAAACAATTGTTT